>OZ023211.1:45801669-45919169 GCA_963995525.1 Escarpia spicata | reverse complement strand
AGTGGGTCTGCCAGGGGGTGAAGTGTAAATGAAGAGTCTGCCAGGGGGCGAAGTGTAAATGAACTAGTCTGCCAGGGGGTGAAGTGTAAATGAACAGGTATGCCAGGAGGTGAAATGTAAATGATCGGGTCTGCCAGGGGGTGAAGTGTAAATGAACAGGTATGCAAGGGGGTGAAATGTAAATGATCAGATCTGCCAGAGGGTGAAGTGTAAATGAACAGGTATGCCAGGGGGTGAAATGTAAATGTTCGGGTCTGCCAGGGGGTGAAGTGTAAATGAACAGGTATGCAAGGGGGTGAAATTTAAATGATTGGGTCTGCCAGGGGGTGAAGTGTAAATGAACAGGTATGCCAGGAGGTGAAATGTAAATGATCGGGTCTGCCAGGGGGTGAAGTGTAAATGAACTGGTCTGCCAGGGGGTGAAGTGTAAATGAACTGGTCTGCCAGGGGGTGAAGTGTAAATGAACAGGTCTGCCAGGGGTGAAATGTAAATGAACTTGTCTGCCAGGGGGTGGAGTGTAAATGAACTGGTCTGCCAGGGGGTGAAGTGTAAATCTCCTTGCCTAGATACTGTGCTGTATATGAACTTAGCTTTGTGAGGTATATTTAGTCATCAGTCTGCGGTGTGTCTCAGGGGGTGGTCTACAGTACCTCAGACAGAAGGGGATTGTTCACCGGGACCTCAAGCCAGCCAATATCATGAGGAGCATTGCAGAAGACCGAAGGTGGAGTAAACAGAGTTCTAGTGATGATATGTCGGTGCAACGTTAACGTCTTCTATGATTGTACCAATTTATTCAGATCTACGTATTTTTTTGTATTGTATTTATTCAGATTCCAACAGGTCCAATGACCCAGTAACAGGAATGGTAACTGAAATAATATATATATATAAATAAGACATGGAGAACAATAAAACCAGTAAGAACAATTAGGACATAAAACACAGCACCAACATCAATATTGATAACAGGCAAAATCCATTGTACTTGAAATGTTTTTGAATTGAAGATCTAAAGGTTTCGGCTCCTGAAAATAAGTTGGTTTACTTCAGAAATGGAGTCCAAAAGTGACCCCCTAGGTTACATACTGTACTTATACTCCACACAAGTCCATACTACAGTACAGTTGGTGGACCTGCTAATTCGGGGTTCTTAATACCCCGATGAATACTTGGATAAACAAGGTTATCTACCAGTGTAAAGGTAAACATGCTTTTCTCTTAAAATGATATGTGTAGGCAATGACAAACTTTGAATATTTTAGTATCTACCTTTAACTATATATTTATTATTATTCTCTATTAACTTGTAGTTTTTAATTAGTATGAGTTGTTATTATTACTATCCTAATCTATTTACTATTGATATCTATTTTAATGCTTAAATTGTTTATTTTATTTAATAATCTTAATAGCTACATGCCATGTTTTTAGGATTGTAATGCGCCTCTGAATGGTAGTAACTGCCAGATTTATGGTGCAGAGAAATGCAGTAAATTATTATTATTATTAAAGACAGACTGAAAATGGTTAGAAAATAGTTCTGCTATGTCAGCTGTACTGTCTGCCTCAGTGCCGTTGTATACCATTGAGTTAGCAGTGTTCACATTAGCTTGCTCGCCTTTTGTAAGACTGAACAGACATTTGGTGTTTTGTTTGACTGACTGTTTGATTTCTGATGTATAGTCACAGTACCTTTCCCATTAAGTTACTTAAAACTGGCTTATAATTGAGAAAATACTTGGTAATCAGATAACAAATGTGGGAATTTCCATGCTTTTGTAAGCTGTGTCTCTCATTCAGATCATAATATTGGGTATTTACGTCCACGAATGCAGATATGAGAAATGCATCTGTTTATAGCAGCGTACACAATAGATCAAAACTGACGTCAATGTCGGTACTGTCAGTGAGAAATGACCACTGGATATAAGACAATATATGTCTTTATGTAAGACCCACTTTACGATAGTTGTAAATGTTCCGCTGGTTTCTGCTTCGGCCTGCTGGCACACTAGAGTTCACAATGTCAATTACACAAGTTCTTATCAGTGTATGTTTTTGACAATACAGATATTCTAGTACTAATGTCCTTCTGTGATGTTCTGGGATAAGCTTGGGTTTGATCATTTTAGTCCCCCTTGTATGCTCGGTAAACTTTTACATTTAGTCAACTATCAGTTTATGAGGTATGTGTATTTTTTTCTTTTAAGGTACTCTACACTGTTATTTATATAGATTTTATGCGACAACTTCACAGCATGTAAACTTTACATGCAATAATACTGTTGTGTTTGTGTGTGTGTGTTTTATTTTTATTTACAAAGCTAATTATTTAATTATGTAATCAATGGATTCAAGACAATTTTCTGTTTTAAAATGTATTTTAGGACAGACAATCAAGTATTTTTGATTTGATTTGAGTGTGTCATGTGTGGATTTCACCACCTCTGTTTTCTGACCATTACACTGTCCACCATGACGAGGACAGAGATAACAAGGAGACCAAATGTATTTTTATACCCAATGATTATGAAAATATTGATAGTATTATATTTTCTTAAAACTGAAAGTGATTGGTAGAACCCAAAAGCATAAAGGAGCATTCATAAAAGAACAATGTAGTTTGGATATGAGAAAATACCCATTGTACCAGAGATAAATGATTGGAACAAATGATCTGCTGATTGTGTTAATGTTAGCAGTGTTAATATTAAAAAATTTAATTTACAGAATTCTTGGAAATATTTATCTTGTATTCAAAAGTGTTGTCATGACAATTGGAATGTGTTTGTGTTGTAGTTCCATATATAAGTTGACAGACTTTGGCACAGCAAGAGAACTCAAAGAGGAGGACTATTTCATGTCTATCTGTGGAACGGAAGAATACCTAGTGAGTTTGTTCACTCGTCCAGACAGAACATTGTGTTATGTCCCATGTCTGTTTGCACTTTTCCAACTGTAAGTCCTGGTAAAAATTGATGAAATTTGAGGAGAGAAGGCTGCCTTTCCGCTAGCACATTACAGGAGTGTAAAGATGCATTAAAATTATCAATGCATCGCAACTGTTTACGTGAGGCCAGTGTAACATCGGTAGTAAATTTAACTATCAGTAGTTATTGTCGATTCTACTTGGAACTATCGACAGTAACAATAGTTGGAAAAACAAATGAGCAGGCCTACAGCTGCTTGCACCAGTAGGATATAGTCACAAACATACCTTTCAAATTTAGTTTAGAAAATTTATTTTTCAAGCTAAATCATAGCAGCATCATTCACAGTTTCACCACTGAATCAACACCCCACACAGTGCACTAAACTGCTGTGATACTATTGCGATACTATCGCAATAGTTATCACACTATCGCAGTTGTATTTCAAGAATAATAAAGCTATGTCAGTACTATTGTAATAGTAAAATGACCCCCAATAGTCACTGCATTTATTCACACCTTTCCACGTACAATAGTTGACACTGTGTTCTAATCGCTGCTCCCTGTCCCGTCTCTCCCAGCACCCGGACATCTACGCTGTCGCCCTCATGCATACACCCCATGAGAAGAAGTTCTCGGCCCGTGTTGACCTCTGGAGTCTCGGTGTGACCTTGTTCCAGGCCGCTTCCGGTGATCTGCCCTTCAAGCCATATGGGGGAAGGAAGAACAGGGAAACCATGTACGTAGTTGCTTCATGATGTCTTTATACATAGATCTTGTATTGTGTCCACACAGCTAGGTCAGCTAACGTAAACAAACCCCCCGGACGTGAATTTAATAATAACAATGCTGTATTCATTAAGTGCAAAATCCTGCTTAGTGGATTGATGCACTGTACAATAAAATAAATGTACCCATATATTTAAAAAAGCACAAATAACTATCATTAAATAAATAGATTATATATATATATAATAAACACAAATAGGGCCTCAGACAGATAATACTAAAATATGAAATTACAGATAATGTCCATCATGGCAAAATTAAATTAATTAAAATGTCTAATAAAAACATGAGTCTTTAAAGACTAAACATGTTTAGTGTTCTTAATGCACGAATGTCCACCGGCAGTTCGTTCCATCATTGCGGTGTCGTGCTGCTCCAAATGCCAGGGAATTTCAGTGAACCAGATGACAGCAGGAGTAGAATAGCTCACCAGTAGGGTTTACGGAAACAATTTTAAGCATTTCAAGAATATTTATGTAAATTGTTTGGTTAAATGAAGACTACTTTTGTAATATACTGCACATTTTGCAGCTTTACATATGTTCATTTATGACATTTAATTGTTATACTATAATTGAAGCAGTGCAGGGAAGAGTCGCAGTCTGGCCCATTTTGTAGGTACACCATATTGACAGAAAAGAAAGTGGGCATCATTTCTGGAGTACAACAGATGCCCAGTGATCCGATTGTCTGGGCAGATTCACTCCCACAAACATGTCACCTGTCGAGGTATGTCATCTGTGTTCTCTGTCAAGGCATGTCATCTGTCAATGTGTGTCAACTGTCAAGGCATGTCATCTGTCAAGGTGTGTCATCTGTGTCATTTGTTAATCAAGGTATGTCGTCTGTCAAGGTGTGTCATCTGTCAAGACATGCCATCTGTCAAGGTGTGTCATCTGTCAAGACGTGTTATCTGTCAAGGAGTGTCATCTGTCAATGTGTGTTATCTGTCAAGGTATTTCTTCTGTCAATACATGCCATCTGTCAAGCTGTGTCATCTGTCAAGTCATGCCAACTGTCAAGGTGTGTCATCTATCAAGGTGTGTCATCTATCAAGTCGTGCCATCTGTCAAGGTGTGTCATCTTTCAAGGTGTGTTGTCTGTCAAGGTGTGTTATCTGTCAAGACATGTCATCTGTCAAGGTGTGTCATCTGTCAAGGTTGGTCTTCTCAAATGGTTTCTTACTTTCATATAACATTCAGCTGTAGTGTAACATCTTTTTGAAGCCAGTGGAATTAAGAAAGTCCAAAGCTGTAAAGTGTGTAATACGGTATATGGTAGTGTGTAGTACGGTATATGGTAGTTTGTAGTACGGTATATGGTAGTGTGTAGTACGGTATATGGTAGTGTGTAGTACGGTATATGGTAGTGTGTAGTACGGTATATAGTAGTGTGTACCACTGATATATCAAGATGTACAGGCAGACAGACACATCACTGTATATGGTAGTGTGCACCACTGATATATCAAGATGTACAGGCAGACAGACACATCACTGTATATGGTAGTGTGCACCACTGATATATCAAGATGTACAGGCAGACAGACACATCACTGTATATGGTAGTGTGCACCACTGATATATCAAGATGTACAGGCAGACAGACACATCACTGTATATGGTAGTGTGCACCACTGATATATCAAGATGTACAGGCAGACAGACATACACATCACTGTATATGGTAGTGTGCACCACTGATATATCAAGATGTACAGGCAGACAGACACATCACTGTATATGGTAGTGTGCACCACTGATATATCAAGATGTACAGGCAGACAGACACATCACTGTATATGGTAGTGTGCCCCACTGATATATCAAGATGGACAGGCAGACAGACACATCACTGTATATGGTAGTGTGCACCACTGATATATCAAGATGTACAGGCAGACAGACACATCACTGTATATGGTAGTGTGCACCACTGATATATCAAGATGTACAGGCAGACAGACACATCACTGTATATGGTAGTGTGCACCACTGATATATCAAGATGTACAGGCAGACAGACACATCACTGTATATGGTAGTGTGCACCACTGATATATCAAGATGTACAGGCAGACAGACACATCACTGTATATGGTAGTGTGCACCACTGATATATCAAGATGTACAGGCAGACAGACACATCACTGCATATGGTAGTGTGCACCACTGATATATCAAGATGTACAGGCAGACAGACACATCACTGCATATGGTAGTGTGCACCACTGATATATCAAGATGTACAGGCAGACAGACACATCACTGCATATGGTAGTGTGCACCACTGATATATCAAGATGTACAGGCAGACAGACACATCACTGCATATGGTAGTGTGCACCACTGATATATCAAGATGTACAGGCAGACAGACACATCACTGTATATGATAGTGTGCACCACTGATATATCAAGATGTACTGGCAGACAGACACATCACTGTATATGGTAGTGTGCACCACTGATATATCAAGATGTACAGGCAGACAGACACATCACTGTATATGGTAGTGTTCACCACTGATATATCAAGATGTACAGGCAGACAGACATATCACTGTATATATAAGATGATATAAAGTTGTACCAAATATGCTGTGTTTAATATTTTCTTTAGTAATGTAACAAAACTAAACTGATGAATTGTTGCCATTGTCTTGGTTGTATTAAACACTAAATTTAGAAGCCATCTTAACAAATTGTATGCAGCTGTTTTTCAAATGTTTTCTGCCACATGGATCTCCTTACAAATGGAAGAGTTTCACCTTGCAGAGGTATCCAGCTAGAGTTGACCGCCATGCTTGCTGGCCTACTGGAGCTTGACCCTCAGTACGCCTGGACGTTTGACCAGTTCTTCTCAGCCATGCAACAGGTGTCCAGTTCCACCACGGTCCACGTTTACAATGTCGCTCAGATGGCGCTTCAATATCTCTATCTGCCAACAGGGGGCAGGTCAGTGTTTCACATCAGATGATGGTTAGATATGATAGCCTTCCTGTTACCCATATGAGCATTTACAAAGTGTGTGTGTGTGTGTGTGTGTGTGTGTGTGTGTGTGTGTGTGTGTGTGTGTGTGTGTGTGTGTGTGTGTGTGTGTGAGTGCGTGTGAAATGTATGTTTATTAAACTGTTATAAAATAAATATAAATTTATTTTAATCATGTGTATATAAATATATGTGAATGGAATGAATATGTGAAAATATTTGATTTCAATTAAATATAATATAATATATATATATATATATGTATATATATATATATATATAATTGCAGGAAATTGTTGATAACATTTGTGTCTAAATTGTTTTACTTATAACCTCTTCTTCAAACGTATATTGGTGTTCAAAGGTTTAGCAACCATTCAAAAGTAGACTGGTTCAGTTTAGCAGATTATTACATATTTAATAACGAAACATTTACAGAGAGTTGTTTTCACACCATAAAGCCTTCCTCTAGCCTTCCTCCCAAATGGCCGTCAAATGTGAACCTTCCACCTTTCAGCCTCACCGAGGAAATCACGAGGCAGACTGGAATTGCAGCCCTGGATCAGCTCCTACTATATGAGGGAGAGTGGCTCCCAAGTGGGATGTCTCTTCCCATTACCACTCCCCAGAATCCTGTGTTTCTCCTCACTGCATCATCACAACAAGTTCCCTCTTTCAACACTGACTTTCGTGAGTTCATCAGAAATGTTTTTGCCTGAATAATAATACAGTGACCAGGTCATTATCTGTCCGATTCAAAGATGCGTCCTCTTAAATTGCGCAAGATTTATCCACTAGATTCAGTGCCATAATATCTGTATGACTTATGAGAATTGAGCATTTATGTCAACATTGGTTTTCCATTGGTTATAACAGCCCGGATGCTTAATGTTGATAGCAGTGTTGACACGGGGCTGTGCTTTTTCATACAAAAATTGCCAGTGTTTCACTAAAATCAACTTGTCCAACAACTTGTTTGCATAACATGAAATAAATAAATGGTAGGAAGTTACAGCATGGATGAATTTTGCAAAAATGTCTTGATTAATAATGTTACTTTTCGTGGTATATACATTCAAATTGTGTACAATTTGGTGTGCAGTTTACCGTCATCATATTTAGTTTAATCTTAGGAATTAATATTTACCATTTTATATTATATTTATTAAGGAAGAGACAACTTATCTATACTGATGGGAAGACTGTTTAATGCCTACAGATGTGTTGGTTCAAAATATTTCATTTTGGCATATCCAAACAGTATTTTTACCCGGTAAAGACTTTCGTCAGACGATGCACATCTACTTCTTCAGTACCTGTGACACTGTATGACATCATTACACATGTGGGGTAGATCAATGACGTCGTACAGCATCATAGGTACTGAAGTAGTTGATGTGTAACATGTGATGAGAGCATTTACCAGGTAAAAATACCATTTGGATATACCAAAAGGAAATAGTTTTAATTGAAAAGGAACTATCCTGAAAAGCGTTCAGCGATCTAAGCCTTGAGTATGTTTATAGAGTTCCCTCCACTGGTCCAGAAAGAGGGAGGGGACATGAAGGGAGACCTCGCCATCTCAGAGCTATACCGAATGACCTCCGCTGACCTTGAGTATCACATCCGAGACGCTGCTCTCAAACTACGACTCACTGATGCGGCACTTTGCATGCTTATGTAAGTTCAGTGTGAGGACAGTGTGAGGACAGTGTATTTAGAGTTAAATGACAGTTTGTACACGTTTTATATGGTCTTGATGATCCAGAGAGGCCGGCACTAAGACCTGAGAGAATGCTATTGTACCAACCTCCCTGTGACTGCGTATGGTGCAGTAGTCATTGTTGGTGCTGTTTGACTGGAGTCTACATTTATAGAAATGACGAGTTGCAACTTGTATTAACAGATACAACAGTGCAGTAGTACTAACAACACTGCTACTGCTACTGCTACTGCTGCTGTTACTGCTACTGCTACTGCAGCTGCTGCTACTGCTACTGTTGCTGCTCCTGCTGCTGTTACTGTTACTGTTACTGCTATTGCTACTGTTACTGCTACTGCTGCTGCTACTGTTACTGTTACTGTTACTGCTGCTGCTACTGCTACTGTTACTGCTACTGCTGCTGCTACTGCTACTGTTACACATACTGTGAATACAATTTTTTTACATATGAATAAGTGTTAATAAAATGTAAATCAAAATAATTATCATTATTACAATATAATAATTACAGAAGAGTAAACAAGATATAACTAAAAATAATAGTAAAAGTACATTTAAAATCTAGATAGGAAAGTAATACATTAATTCCAGATTTATTATTTACAGACTGTATTGTGAGGAACTCCAATACCAACTGTTTTGATAACATGACATCTGTTACATAAATGCTTCCCAATTCCGTTCTCGCTTGAACAAAGTTACTTTATACTGTTGTCATAAAGAAATATATTCAGGGCCAGAATGTCAACAAAATATATACGATTGAATATCAAAATGCTTCATCTATTTGTCATCCATTTTTTATGGTAGATGGATCTTGTTGCTAGGCCAAAAATGCATTAGACACAACATAGTAGAGCCAGTTAACAATACACCAAATATTATCATTAACCAAATTTACACCCACAATTTATATGTTTTTTTCATATACACAAAACACTTTTTTATTTTAAATTATAAATCCAGTTATCATATTCATAATAGCTTTATTTGTAATTCATAATACATATTGAAATGTATACCATATATCCATATGTACGTCAATGTCTACATGAGTACATTTAATCAGTCCTTGTATTATGTATATATGTTGATATCTTGAGTAATTATCAACTATAAAAACAAGTTGTATGCTATTCTGATTTGTGATATGTAAATTTTGTTGTTGTTTATATTTATGGGGTGGCTCCTGTGCTAGCAATATTATATATATTAATGGGAGTCTCCCGACCATATCTATTACTTGTATATATATATCATATTTATAGGTCAAATAAATTGATTCTGAGTTCTAAGACATTCTTGCAATAAAATATTTAGAGAAAGATTAGTAGAAGTGATGGACCATTGCAGGCAGCTGGTTGTCACTCAAACGGATGAAACGAAAGTTGTTAGTAAAGTTTCCCGAGGCCCTGGGTGATTATGGTAAATAGTTTCTCATGCAGTTGTGTGCTGCGTTTGTCACATAAAATGCCTTTGGGGCAGATATGAAATAAATTGCCCTTCCTTAGCATTCAACATACATTGCATGTATACATACTGACTGTTGAATGATACAATGAACCAATTTAAGGCATGTAGAGTATGTTGTTGTTTTTGTCCTTGTGGTAACAGGTACTGTTCAGTTCTGCCACTGAAGCGTGACACACTCAGCAGAAGTGGCGGTTTGGGCATGTTTGGTGACTTTCTTTATCAGAAACACCCGTATGGTTTACAGGTAGATAACATATTATGTCTATGTCTATGTCTATATAATAATTGGCAAAAACCATACGGTCATTACGCCAATATAGGGGACGGGGGGCATTGTTTGCATAGTTAAATGTTGACCTCATTTTTGGTGCACAAATGTAGCAAGCTGATGGTGTTGATAATCATCATTGTATCGGCCAATTGTTGTTATATTATCATTTGCTAACTTTGTATAGCAGCATATATCCAAGACCAAACCATTCACATTATAAAACATACTTTATTTACTACATTTTTACTGCGATTCGATGTTTTACTTATGCTGACGCAAAGTGTTCACATTTATGACATAGCAAACATAATTTACGAATCTTGTGCGTTTGTGTGTTTATAATGCTCTCTGGCAAGATTACTAAATATTATTCAAGATATTTCATTCCACTAATTACAGCTGTTATTATCATATCCACAAAGTCAGATTATCTAAAGAAATGAGCCGGCATGAGTATAACGGAAGTCATTCTGTCAGTTGTACTGATGTCTGATGAAAAATAAAATAAAAAAGAGTGTGAAAGTATCTATACCTGTAATTTAATATATGGTATACAGTAATACTAATAAGAACTGTATTAAATAAAACATTATTTTTACTATTTAGCTCTTACTGAATTTGTAATAAATCATCAATGTTGTATGGTTTATTGGACTGCGTAGGAAATGATTTTACTAAATCAACAAACTTCTTCATAGATGACGTAGCAAAACAAAGTGGAATATATTGTTCAAGGCTCCAAGATTCCATTAGTCAGCAAGAAATATACTTACTTTGGAGTGGTAGACGGGTTCAACCGTTGCATGCTTCAATAATTACTCCAAAGTAAGTTTATTACTTGCTGTCTATTAGCATAACTACATCTTGGTGTGTTGCTTAACGGCTCAGACAGGAAACACAATTAATCATATCTCCAAATTAAAGATCTGTGGTACATTGTTGCAGACAGGTGACTAAGAGAGAAACAGAGACCCACCTGAGAGACACCTCCCAACTCAGATGCTCCGTGCAGGAGACCTTGATGCAATCACAGAACTTCCTTTCTGTTGACGTGGAAATGTACACTAAGTTGTTAGAACACTTCCTAGCTGTGAGTCCACAAAGCAACGAGACCATACAGGCATGCATGATGCACGCCAGAGAGTGCGCAGACAGCATTGAGTGTGCACACAATGAGGTGCGTGAGTGGGAATAGCTATGGTAATCTGTGATTACTTTTTGAACATGGCTGCAATAGTGTGTTATTAAATAAATGACATCAGCAACTGCAGAATGATAGTGTGTCATGATGCCCCACTAGAACTCTACAAATGTAGTCGTACAATACCCCCAATATGGGATACTACATTGAATATTCTATGTAAGGGAGCAGTCGTTATTTCTCAGGGGTGTGGGTCTGGAGGATTCAGAGGAATTGGTGCCCAGGATTTGGAGGTGGGTCAAATATCAGTGTTGGAGATGGGGTGGATCTATTCTTATTACACAGAATTTTGCCAATAATATTTTTGTTTTCCAATGTACAAAATGGACGTTAGATGTGAGTGCACATGATTGGTTGGGAGTGTCATATTCCAGTGCACAGAATGTTACGATGTAGTTGATTTCATGCCAGCCGATCCCGCTGGTAAATAATAACAGCTTCATAAGAACGTAACAGCAGCAACCACACACAATTTAAAAGCAACTAAAGATATTTTTGTTCTCCATTTAATGGGTTTTACATCTCTGACATTGGATTTAGAACTATCTTTTTACATTTTATCAATCTTATTAATTATTATTATTATTGAAATATTGATGGTATTAGCATTTTTTCTATTTCACATATTGAAAAAAAATTTGGAATGTAGTTTACATTTAAATATTTATTTAAAATAATTTATACATGTGGACATTTTGCGTAGTTTATCATTTCCAACTACAGTGTACCACGTTTTACCTGAGTTAATTTGAAGGTATTTAGAATGTAATATGTTTGTACACACCCGGATTTGATGGTGTGAAAATAAAGTTTTACTACTATATTATTATCGCACATGTATGTTTGTTTGCCAGCTGCAGCAGGTGAGTGGAGAGGACTGGACTGCACCAGACGTCAGTTGTCTGGAAACCGTGTGGCACAGGAGAGATGACAGACCAGCCCACAGATGGTGAGGTCACACATTTGGCATCTGTATATATTAATACACTCACTTTGGATCATTGTCAGTGCCTCTCCTCCTTGGCGCCGACGTACACACGTCTCTCTCCATATTCATTCACTTCCTGGAACCTTTGGCCTCTCGTATACCAACTGGTGGTGCATTAAAAAACCACAAAAGTAGTTATTTATTTATTATTTCTACTATTTTTTAATGGGAAATTAAGAGGTTAGCCATTCCAAGTGGCATTACTGTGGACTTATGTTCGATTTATCAAATGGTCACGGAAACTGTTTGAAGTTCAACATGTTATAATAATGATAATTCCAGCCCTTGGTTTATTGTGCTGTGTGTGGACGCAACTAGGTAGTCAATGTGCAATATTATTATTTCTGGTGCCATTTAAAATGCCGGCTGCCTTTCTAATGCTGAAGGGGATTGTTCTGCATAGACCCAAAGGTATATTAATTTAATTTGTAACATTATCAACATTGACGGGAAATACATGTCTCAAATCTAGAAATATTTGTTTAAATCATTATATGTTCATTTTGTTGATGGTTGAAATAATGTGCTATTTCATTCTCTTTAACAAGAGTTAACTTTGGAGGCTTGTCTGGAGTCTTTGACTAGAGCATTGAATTCCAGAAGTGGTTTCAAGTTTTGTAATTTGCTATTGAAAAATACAAAAAAAGTGAGTATATAATGTGCATATTATTGGTGAAATTAAATGTTGAGTGACATATGTATATTTCATGTAAAAAAAATATTTAACTAAAAAGGAAATGTGTTAAAAGTTAATCAGCAGAATAAAAGATAACAAAATGACTCCTTGAAAATCAACCAATAACCATCATGCACTACTGAACAGGCAGGAAGTTGTGGCAGTGTGCAGGCAACAAGTAGAAGAGTTCTACCAATTTGTGAAACCACTGCGAGACAAAGCAAGACTGGACTACAACGAAAATTGCATATATCAGTTTGAGAGGTTCGTACGATAATTTATAGAATATTCTTTCATAAAGCACAACAAAACTAATAACGATCACTGTATATTGTCAACTGTTCATATGTTCTGTGGGGCAGGCAGGGCTTAGCACATTGCACTCTCAATTTTGCCATTGGTTCAATGAGTGGGTAAACTGTGTTTATAGACTGTGGTGAATATTTATGAATGAAAAGTCTTTATGCAGTAATTGCATGAATTTTTTAATAACAGCCAACACAATACTATTTACAATTTTTTTTTTTTACAATCGCTGTGATTATGCAATTCACATGCGACCAACATTTTTACAATTAATAGATCCAATATGTCACTATTTGCCTATTCTCAGTGAGAATGTAGCAGTGTGTGTTGCTTTCTCCTGCCAAAAACGGTTTCATAGATAATACACATGCTTTACTGCCATTACATTTCCAGTGCAGAATGACATCTGACAAATCAACCTTTCCCACATACTGTTCTCGCTTAAACAACTTTGGGACAGAATTTCAACAAGATATACAACGGAATGTACAAACGCTCCACTTGTTCAGCATCCATTTCTTGATGACTTGACAGACATGTTGCCTGGCAATAGGTCACATGATGGATTGGAACGACTGCTTAGTGTCGAGGTTTCTGTGTTATGTCATGTCTTGTCTGGTCCCAGGACGCGAGTGGAGGAACACTGTAGGAGGTTGTTGGAGGTCGCCCAGGAGTGTCTGGACAAGGAACTACCCAATGTCCTCCAACTGGCAGCTCAAGCTACTCAGTACGACTTTACCTTGTCTTCTTCACTTTAGTCAAGAGGTTCCTCGGATGGACATCTCACTAACTCAGAAATATCACCTTTCTCATCCGTTTAATATTAATCAGCTATTTTGGTTAATTTATTTAATTCCAAGCATTAGTGGTTTTCTGTGGACTTCCTTGTGGTGTTATGATCAGCCGTTGTGAAAAGTTGCAATATGAAATTGTTGCCATAAAACCAGATTATTCATGCACAAATTTTAATGTTTATAAAACAAATTTTTCATATTTAATGCTTGTAGGATTGCAATTTTTGTAAAACTTATTCTGATGGCTGTTGAGTTGCAAGAGTTAATTGTACATGTGGCTGAGGAAAAGTTAAATGTTACTCAATCAAGGGTTATAAGTTTCTCAATGAATACATTACATATTGCTCAGTGAAATAGTTACTTGTGGCCTCCCTGTAGTCAGAATTCCTTGCTGTTTATGACAGAAATGGATGGTGGGAGTTTACAGCTATCAACTGTAGAACTTGGGTGATTCTTGTGAAATGTTCACTGTAATTATGGATGATTCCTGTTTTACTGTTTTCTGAGCTACTTGCGAATGCAGTATTTAATGCAGTATTTAATGCAGTATTTAATACATGTGAGGGAGTGTTGCCTGTGTTCAGGTCAGTGTTGCCTGTGTCCAGGTCAGTGTTGCCTATGTTCAGGTCAGTGCTGGCTGTGTTCAGGTCAGTGCTGGCTGTGTTCAGGTCAGTGCTGGCTGTGTTCAGGTCAGTGCTGGCTGTGTTCAGGTCAGTGTTGCCTGTGTTCAGGTCAGTGCTGGCTAGGTTCAGGTCAGTGTTGCCTGTGTTCAGGTCAGTGCTGGCTGTGTTCAGGTCAGTGTTGCCTGTGTTCAGATCAGTGCTGGCTGAGTTCAGGTTAGTGTTGCGTGTGTTCAGGTCAGTGCTGGCTGTGCAGACGGCTGTGGCAGGAGACAGAGAGACAAGGGATGCTGTACAGGAGGATCGGGACAAACTCTTTCAGCTGCTGCAGCAGGTACAATAGACAGCATTTCATGCACATTTTTAGACTTTGTATTTTTAGTCACAGTTTTAGTAGCTATATTAATAATTATTAAAGTGTTTTAGTCTGATGATTTTACAAAAACAAAGTAGGATGTTGCAAGGGATAATAGAGTTTTTTTTTTTGAAAGTTAATTTGAAATGAGATAATTGATAAATCACATTGAAGAGGAACCTTTACAAAGAGGTATTGTTGAATTATCCTATTTTGCACAAACTACATAATTTCATTGTTATGTTTCTTGGCAAAACAAATTAACTCTGATGTTTGGTTTTGAGAAAAACTCCAATCTATGCTCCATCCTTGAAGTATAAATGAAAACTTGGCTATTGAAATATATTAAGAATTAAACTCTAATGTAGGCTTCAATTCTGAAATAACGCCTATTAAAAAATTCACCCATATTGGCATTTATTGCATTTCCCCTGAAACCCTTAATTAATTTCTGGGTTGACTTCAAATAAATAAGTGTCATCATGTTTTTGTGTCAGACTCGCCTGAAATGGTCGACCGAGATTGGTGTCCTGACACAACTGACCTCTGAAGTTGTGGTCAAGGTGGACCAATGTACGCAGACTGACCCAACATTAGTCAGTGATCTATCAGTGGTCAGTGATGACTGCCCACTGGTCAGCGAAGACAGACAGAATATACTGCGGACTCTCGTATCCAGGTTGGTCAGATTGGTCATCTTTCTTGAAGGCAATCATCAAAAGGACATAGTGGTAAATCAGTTATGATATATAATTTAAATGTTACAATTTGTATATACATGTAGATGTATATACATAATGTATATATACATGTACATATATATATATATATGATATATATATCAGGAGAACGTTTTACTTAAATAACTTACACAATGCAATTCTGAGAATGTTGACTGTCTTTATTATTAAGTAAATAGTGATTACGTTATGTGCAGGAATAACGTTTATGGTAATTATATTACAGTCGTCGGTTGTTTGAGGAGCTGTCCCACAGACATCAGTTGGGACGTATCGTTGATGAAAACCACGAACTAGTCCACAAGTTTCAGAGGTAGGCAGCAACAAGAACCTTTCTGGGAGCAATGTTGCATATATTACCATTATATCTAATGTGAAGTGATTCCACCCAACACTTTTTTTGTACATAATTTCTAAGAGGGGCCTGTAAAGGAATGTACAATAAAGTTCCTTGGTTAACTGAGCCACTGTTTTACTAGACGTTATAATGCTGAATTTATTGGTATTTTTATAACACGTTTGTTGCGAAGACATAATATAGATACAAAATGTTTTACTACTGTGAGTTCGCATCTCTTGATGTTTTCTAAAATACACGTGTTGGCAATGAAATAAAATATGACAGTAATAATAAATAAGTAAGTAATAAAATCAGAAAACATACTGACCTATAAATCTTTCCCTTTGAATGTGAAATATTAGTGTTTTCATCAGATGATTTATTGGTATATCAATTTTTTTTTAAATAGGCACTGTTAAGTGCACATCATCTAAAGGTTGTCTGTCCTGTGGCTTGGAGTCAACCAGGGTGGTAATTATTAATAGGAACGTCACTGAAATGGTTGTATTGAATGTAGGAAAATTGTATATGATCAAACATTGAAATGCTCACGGCTACAGCAGCCAGCAGCCATTATATTGCCAATATCATTGTAATCTGATGTTTTATTTACTTTTTCACAGGGTAAAAATTAAGATTGCTAACTATGTTTTAGACTAATTAAATGCAATTTGTATACCTTCAACATATGCATTTTAATATTAAAGAATTATATCTAAATAAAGGCTACAGAATCAAGGAACAGACAATGTACCTTTAAAAGTATTTATATTAATTTATATAAAGCCTGATCAGTAAAAATTGCTTTAACAAGGATATATTGCATTTTAGTATAAATTAGATATTGCACTCTTCAATACATGGTAAACAAACATTTAGTGACATTTAAGAATTGGTGTTTTGCCCTGAAACCTTCATGTCATGTGTTTGTGTCTAGGACTGCGGCAGCACTGCTGACACCTGACTCATTGGCGTCCATGTCACCTGACAACTATGACAGTCTCATGAGCAATGTCTTCATGTCCCTGTGTGGCAATGAATCCATGGTAGGGACTTCATTGTCACCCGATTGCCCTCCTAGCGCTGTTGTTGACACCAATGATGTCATGGTCGACGTTAGACCAGTTAGTGACATAGGGCCTTGCAATGACCGTGACCTAGTGGACTAGGTCACGGTGATGTCAGGAATCCAATCAAATCTGTCCTGACAGGACAACATGATAGGACCAATGATGCCAATGGTGAAGTCATACACACGAGGACCATGGACCATGAAGATGGTAACTCTGTGGAGGGAAGGACCGTGTGTGAAGACAACGCTTGTAGCAGTGTTACAAATGGTACAGGTGGTACAGGTGGTACAAATGGTACAGGTGGTACAGGTGGTACAGGTGGCACAGGTGGCACAGGTGGCACACGTGGCACACGTGGCACAGGTGGCACAGGTGGCACAAGTGGTACAAGTGGTACAGGTGGTACAAGTGGTACAGGTGGTACAAGTGGTACAAGTGGTACAAGTGGTACAAGTGGTACAGGTGGTACAAGTGGTACAAGCGAATCAACCGTGACGGAAACTCCAGACTTGAGTCTGCTGTTAAAAGTAGACAGTGCAGACGAAGAGAAAGTTTTCGCCCACACAACCGGCTTTGGGAAAAGTTGGGTGATTCCATCAATGGTGGATGAGTTTACGAGCGAGGACTAGACGTTGGTAGAGCAGGTCGGTTGTCACTGTCAACTGTAATCTCACTGTACAGTACAATGTAAGACTTCTACACTGGTGACGTCGACAGAATCCTGAGCCGCATCAGAACGAATGTGTTAGGGAGTCTAAAGAGCTCTAAAGATCAAAAAGTTTAATTTTTAGTCCTTTGGGCCGAAGGTCCAACGGACTATTGCATTCACTCGCCGTCCGCCGTTAGCTGCCGTATCTCAGAAATTGTTCAGATACTTTTTTTCTCATTTTGCATAGATGTATCTTAGGGTACTGCCACTATGCACGAGAAATCTGTATTTGATTGAATCATTCTAAGGACCCCTTAGGGCCCCCGAAGGCCCAAAAAGCTGGTTGTTTGTCACATTTTGCCTATTTAAAAAAAAACTGTTCAGCAACTTTTTTTTCAAATTTTGCATAGATGTATCTTGGGGTGCTGCCACTATACACAAGAAATCTGTATTTGATTGAATCATTCTATTCTAAGGGCACCTCAGGAGCCCCCAAAGTACAAAAATTTTACATTATCCAGTGATGTGGTTTTGAGAAGGACCTTCGAGACCACCCCCAACAGTAGATGTTGTGTATTGTGCCAGAAACTGTGCCTGGCTCTGTTTTTTAAGTATTCATTTATAACATTAACAATACCTCATGCCTTTTTGTTTTTGAGTTTTTTGATTTGCATTAGTACCTCATTTTGTGAGAATGGTCTGTTTATGTGTTCGTTTCACTGGGAAATCTTTCTTGGATCAAAAAGTATCTCACTAGCTGCAGTTTCACTTTCAGGTTTTTCACTGAGTTTTTCAAAGTGGTTCATAAACTTATCCAGTGAAATATTTCCACATTTTTCACTGCTGTTACTTGTTTTATTAAGTATATCCCAGTATTCTGCAGGCTTGCTATGTTTTAGGTTGCGCAAATTTTCATGTAACTGTTTATGGTAGCATTTTGATATTTGTTTTATAAAGCATTTATATCCACTAGCCAATTCTCTTAACTCTTCATTAGCTTCGTCATTTTTTTTTTCTTTAGTCTACCTTTTGCTCTCAAATAATCTGTCCTCTTAGTTTTACGAAAGCCTCTACTAGATAAAAATACAATTTTTGATCTTAAAACGAACTATCCTGAAGAATGTTCAGTAATAAAAATGAAAGGTCTTCGGATGACCGTGAAATGATACTGTATATTGTCTACTGACTTAACACTGACGGGGAGTGAGTTCCACAGAGATTGGTGCAGCAAACGAGAAAGCTTGAGTTCCGACCTTTGTCTTAACTTTAAACTGTAACTTGCAACCAATTACTGTCAGTTGTAAAGTCTTAACTCTAGATGGTATATATAATTATACATAATTACATATATATATATAAATTATATTCAAATTTCTTTTTACAACCAAGTTTTCTCACTTTCCAATCGTAGTATACGTTCATTAAATAATACTAAAAAATTCTGGTGATTTCGCAATTTAAGCTGCACAAAAATGTTGCACAAATGAGTTGTCACATCATAGTGGACGTCAGGTAGGTTTGCTTATTTAGAAAACGAATTTGAAATGAGAGAAGCTGAAAAATAAACCAGATGAGGCACTTTTGAAGACGTTATTGTTAACCTTCAAGCCGTCATATATGCGGTATATGCAAGATATATTCTACCAGCACAGCAATTTAACCTGGGCAATGTTAGTAAAGAAATGATTCTGTATTTTATGATAATCTACTTTTGTTCATCTTAAACAGTGCTACACAATTATATTTTGACATGGCCAACTTGGCACGGTTAATTCACACTTACTTTTGTTGTGTTGTCAAACTGAGGTTATATAAGTACGCAGTTTAAATGTATTGTATGAGTTGGTAACATACTGAACAAATTACAGTTGTACAGATGAATAATGATTATTGTGATCTGGGGACTAACTGAGTGAGCTTGTTTGCATATATTTCAAGATGATATGTATTCTAGAACAATGGTCACTGCTTAAAAACATTTATTGTCATATGTATGCAAAATTTATATCCTTTTGTAACTATTTGAACTTAACTTCATGAGATGAAATAACCAGACACAATTGGTCAACTTCACCTTAGTAATTGTAACGTTTGCATATGTAAATTACTCTTATAGTTGTAAGAATTACTTGTGTACTATTTTCAGCATTATGGTGTTTGCTGTTATTAATAACTTTCTGTTTTATGAAATATCCAAATTGTGTATGACTTTCGATCTGTCTTGCAATGCCACTTCATAAAACCTTTTTCTTTTTACATTTTGTAAAATAATTTATTTTGAAGGAAGCCCCTCAAGTTGTATTGATTGTATTCTTATACATTGTCTGTGATATCAAACGTAGGAGTTATAATAAATGGAGGGTACTAAAATGTTGTGTGTAACTTGTGTATACATTTTATTATTTGCGGATACAGCGATTAACAAATTATATCGCTGGGTATGTGGATATGATGGCAACTTCTGACATTCATATATGTAAAGAGGTAACACAATACGTGTAAGTATTGTTATTCTGTGTTACTCATTGTTACTCTGTGTTACACATTGTTATTATGTGTTACTCTGTGTTACACATTGTTATTCTGTGTTACTTAGTGTTATTCCTCTCAATCTGTTCATGTAAAAGTCTGTTTGGATTGTATTACAAACTGATTTTATTTGGTTGAAACATTTTCTTGATTCTTGAATGTTGTGAGTAAAAATGTGTACAGCAGAAAAATGTAGTCCCGACACATTTACCTCAAAATATGTTTAATTCAGAATTAATGTACATTCAATTAATTAATCCATCCAACATATCAAGCAGCAGTCAGCATTCATGACCCCTGGTACGTACACGTCTGTATAGGGCAAGACACAACACTTATTGAAAACATGTATAAGAAAAAGCATAGAAATGGGCAGCATGTAGACTGTATAACAATCACAAAAGCTATATTACATCACAGAAGCAAACATTAACCTTATATAAGTCATGCATTAATGTCCAATAGTATATTATGTACAGGCCAAGTATAACATAATTGCAATATTAGTTCAGGTAGCACTATATATTAGTCTGAGTAATCATTTCTAAGAAATTACTTGCTTATATAACAAAATTAAATAAACAGTTTTGATTATATCAAATTGTGCACATGTTCAGAACTCTAACAGGATATTCTGTTCTGGTTTAATCCACAATTAAATAGTATCAAAAATAGATAAGCAAGCGAATATATTTTTGGTTGTAGATATTATTATTATGCTAAAAAGGTGTACATATTGTAGCAAGTATCCATGTTATACTAGAAGATGGCAAGGCTTGACACCAGACTTGTATAGAGGCATTCAGTGTCATAACAACTGGACAGAAAATCTACCTTCAATTCTCTGAAGCCGTGTACCAGGAGAGACCTAGAGAGTACAATAACCCACTAAAAGTATACATTTGTTTTAGTAGATTTGTATGGTAATATCAGAAGCTGTGTTTTGCCCTAGTCATGGATTAGTTGTACGTGTATTACATATTCAGTCAGAACTACATTAACAAAATCCATTTCATTACTTGAAATTCTGCTAAAGCAGGAGAGATCGGTATCATATTTTTCATTAGTGAATCTGTTTATGACATCCAGATCAACTGTCATGATCTGTGAGACTAGGAAACAAACCTTCATCAAATGAGATCTGCTGTTTCACTGAAAAGATGTCTTGCACCAAGTGTTTGTGCTTTGACCACTGAAATGTTACAAGCTTGTGTGGCATCACAAACCTGTGTTACAAAATATTTCTATTTAAAACAAATTCATATAAAACAGGATACAACCATAAGCCTCCCAAACACCTGTGCTCCAGGTGGGAAACCCAAGTAACATGGCAAGTCTCTTATGGCTTTGCTCTATGCTGAATCCAGTTCTTAATACGAGTACAGAATCAAACTTGTGATGTGATGGCAAGAAATGAGAAGACCTGGCATCATAGGAAACACAAACACGTAGCTCTTCGAAGTAAACCTGGCAGTAGTTAAACACAAAGTAACAGATGGTCCCTTGAAAATATTCTGTTCTGCAGAACTTGGAATGATTTCTACTCCTATTGGTTTACAAATCCACTATGGTATATGCCACTTCCCTTGCAATGTATAACATCTACAACAAGTTAACAACATAATTTATCACCAGAATATATCGAGAGTTTCAGAGCAAAACGTGTGGCACCAATTCAGGTGACATTTCAGAATTGGCGAAATTTCAGAATTGAAAAAATCACCCCTTGCAATCAGTCGCAATGATTGTATTTTAAAGTTTTATAATATCGTGTTTCCATTTACCCTCTGAGGAGGAAATGCAGAAGTGAGTTTTTGTCAAAAAATTAATATTGCATTTTGTCCTGAAATCCTTCATAGTTCACTTACCAAATTATATACACATAAGTATGTCATTTATGTGTTACGATATATATTATGATATATATACCCTGTCATATCTCATTGTCTACTTTATGGACTGGGCTGAAAGAACTATGATGAACACGACTACCTGCTTCCATCATCTACACTAGCAAATGTCAGATTCAATATAAATCAGTCTGGGAATGATCAATGGGGAAGTGAACAATGTGTGTGACCAGTCAAAGACATTGGATGATGATGTTGGGTGGGAAGATAACAGAGGCATGTAGTGGTGTTCACCTCAGTCTCCAGCTGTATCTATTGTTAAATCATGTTATGCAGTATATAAACTATATGTACTTCTAACATACTAACCACCCAAACATGTTTTAACGCAGCAGAAACAACTTGAATTCAACAGTTCAGTATTTAAAAAATCGCAATACTTTTACTAAAATCCATAAACAGCAAGCTTAACTAATTCCGATGATGTGATTGGGACAGTGCTTCTAATATCTCTACACTCATAACGGCATCGGACCTGAGCCTAGACCTGAGCCTAGACCTGAGCCTGGACCTGAGCCTGGACCTGAGCCTGGACCTGAGCCTAGACCTGAGCCTGGACCTGAGCCTGGATCTGAGCCTGGAACTGAGCCTAGACCTGAGCCTAGACCTGAGCCTAGACCTGAGCCTAGACCTGAGCCTGGACCTGAGCCTAGACCTGAACCTAGACCTGAGCCTAGACCTGAGCCTAGACCTGAGCCTGGACCTGAGCCTAGACCTGAACCTAGACCTGAGCCTAGACCTGAGCCTAGACCTGAGCCTGGACCTGAGCCTGGACCTGAGCCTGGACCTGAGCCTGGACCGGAGCCTAGACCGGAGCCTAGACCGGAGCCTAGACCGGAGCCTAGACCGGAGCCTAGACCGGAGCCTAGACCTGAGCCTAGACCTGAGCCTAGACCTGAGCCTGGACCTGAGCCTGGACCTGAACCTAGACCTGAGCCTAGACCTGAGCCTAGACCTGAGCCTAGACCTGAGCCTAGACCTGAGCCTAGACCTGCAGAAGCAGCGTTGCCGTGTAAACAAAGTGTTTTCTCCCAAAACATGTAAATGTCAGCAACAACAAATGGTTCATTGGAACACATTGAGTGGTCAGTCTGAGTGGTCAGTCTGAGTGGTCAGTCTGAGTGGTCGTCTGTCAGAATACAATTGACACTGTATGACACAATTTAAACACATCGCTTTAAGCCCTGTGTTCACAAAGCTGTGGTCATTTGAGAATCGCACTCATCACGTTGCGATTTGTCTCATACTCGGGGTCAGTGCTGAATATGTCATGCAGCTCTTTGAAGGTGGGGCGGTCTGTGGCGTGGAATGACCAGCACCGCCGCATCAGTTGATATGCCGACATGGGACACTTCGGGGGGCGACTCAGACGACCGTTGTGTTCGATGTACTTGATAACCTGAGTGGGGGAAACATATGGTTAGTACACAGCAAGTCTGACAAAGAACTGTATTTATTACTTAGACACAGAAATAATGCATCGGTACATTTTGGTGCATATTACCGTGTTTGTAGTCTGACTATATACACACGCACACGCATGCACGCACGCACGCACGCATGCACACACATGCATCAGTATGAATCGACATGCATTAAATAATACCAAAATGATACAACAATCTAATAATAGCACAGCAAATGTAAACACGCAGTTTAATCACTACTTGAGTAATGCACTTAACAAAGAAAAAAAACAATATATAAATATCATGTATTGTTGGTGTCAGGGAGGCTGGTTGCTGACATGGGAGCCACACTATAGATCTTGACATGTCATAGTTAGATCGCTTTACCTGTGCTCCACTCATATCCTCATACGGCTGGTCCCCCAGGGAGAATATCTCCCACAGCGTCACCCCGTAACCCCACACGTCACTCGAACTTGAAAACGTTCCATAGTTCACCGACTCTGGAGCATACCTGCAGATGGAGCCACCGTTCACAATATGTGCTTCAGGCAAGAGCTGTTTTTAACAAACATCAAAATATTTGAATATATCAAACCTGTGTCTTCTTCGCTTGTTTCGACATAATCTATTTGTGAATTTTCCAGCTGTTTATTTCACACTTATGAAATCCATGAGATACAACCAAAATATTCTGAAGTAATCCCAGTTTCTTTTTAAGATAACTTATATATGTATATACAACATCAAATTTGTTGGAGGATTACAAAGAATATATGAAGGGTCAAAAGAAGACAAGGAAGATGGGGGAATTCACAGAAAAGATTACAATGAAGAAACATCTTGAAACAAAGATAGTTAGGAAAGGAAGGAAAGGACAGAGAGTAATGGAATGAGAGAAGACAGACAAGTAGAGCGTGGGAAGGAAAGGACAGAGAGTAAATGAATGAGAGAAGACGGACAAGTAGAGCGTGGGAAGGGAAGGACAGAGAGTAAGTGAATGAGAGAAGATGGACAAGTAGAGCGTGGGAAGGGAAAGACTGAGAGTAAGTGAATGAGAGAAGATGGACAAGTAGAGCGTGGGAAGGGAAGGACAGAGAGTAAGTGAATGAGAGAAGATGGACAAGTAGAGCGTGGGAAGGGAAAGACAGAGAGTAAATGAATGAGAGAAGATGGACAAGTAGAGCGTGGGAAGGGAAGGACAGAGAGTAAATGAATGAGAGAAGACAGACAAGTAGAGCGTGGGAAGGGAAGGACAGAGAGTAAATGAATGAGAGAAGACAGACAAGTAGAGCGTGGGAAGGGAAGGACAGAGAGTAAGTGAATGAGAGAAGATGGACAAGTAGAGCGTGGGAAGGGAAAGACAGAGAGTAAATGAATGAGAGAAGATGGACAAGTAGAGCGTGGGAAGGGAAGGACAGAGAGTAAATGAATGAGAGAAGACAGACAAGTAGAGCGTGGGAAGGGAAGGACAGAGAGTAAGTGAATGAGAGAAGATGGACAAGTAGAGCGTGGGAAGGGAAAGACAGAGAGTAAATGAATGAGAGAAGATGGACAAGTAGAGCGTGGGAAGGGAAGGACAGAGAGTAAGTGAATGAGAGAAGATGGACAAGTAGAGCGTGGGAAGGGAAAGACAGAGAGTAAATTAATGAGAGGATATTGACAAGTAGAGCGTGGGAAGGGAAGGACAGAGAGTAAGTGAATGAGAGAAGACGGACAAGTAGAGCATGGGAAGGGAAGGACAGAGAGTAAATGAATGAGAGAAGATGGACAAGTAGAGCGTGGGAAGGGAAGGACAGAGAGTAAGTGAATGAGAGAAGACGGACAAGTAGAGCGTGGGAAGGGAAGGACAGAGAGTAAGTGAATGAGAGAAGATGGACAAGTAGAGCGTGGGAAGGGAAAGACAGAGAGTAAATGAATGAGAGAAGATGGACAAGTAGAGCGTGGGAAGGGAAGGACAGAGAGTAAGTGAATGAGAGAAGATGGACAAGTAGAGCATGGGAAGGGAAGGACAGAGAGTAAATGAATGAGAGAAGATGGACAAGTAGAGCGTGGGAAGGGAAAGACAGAGAGTAAATTAATGAGAGGATATTGACAAGTAGAGCGTGGGAAGGGAAGGACAGAGAGTAAATGAATGAGAGAAGACGGACAAGTAGAGCGTGGGAAGGGAAGGACAGAGAGTAAATGAATGAGAGAAGACGGACAAGTAGAGCATGGGAAGGGAAGGACAGAGAATAAGTGAATGAGAGAAGACGGACAAGTAGAGCATGGGAAGGGAAGGACAGAGAGTAAGTGAATGAGAGAAGATGGACAAGTAGAGCATGGGAAGGGAAAGACAGAGAGTAAATGAATAAGAGGATATTGACAAGTAGAGCGTGGGAAGGGAAGAGGAAGACTGAAATTAACTTGCAAAGAGACGGTTAAGAGTGATCTCAATAGGGCAGGGATGAACAGCCCAGAGTGATCTCAATAGGGCAGGGTGAACAGCCAAGAGTGATCTCAATAGGGCAGGGTGAACAGCCAAGAGTGATCTCAATAGGGCAGGTTGAACAGTCTAGAGTGATCTCAATAGGGCACGGTGAACAGCCAAGAGTGATCTCAATAGAGCAGGATGAACAGCCCAGAGTGATCTCAATAGGGCAGGGTGAACAGCCAAGAGTGATCTCAATAGGGCAGGGTGAACAGCCCAGAGTGATCTTAATAGGGCACGGTGTACAGCCAAGAGTGATCTCAATAGGGCAGGGTAAACAGCCCAGAGTGATCTCAATAGGGCAGGGTGAACAGCCAAGAGTGATCTCAATAGGGCACGGTGAACAGCCAAGACTGATCTCAATAGGGCATGGGTGAACAGCCCAGAGTGATCTCAATAGAGCATGGTGAACAGCCAAGACTGATCTCAATAGGGCAGGGTGAACAGCCCAGAGTGATCTCAATAGGGCACAGTGAACAGCCAAGACTGATCTCAGTAGGGCAGGGTGAACAGCCCAGAGTGATCTCAATAGGGCAGGGTGAACAGCCCAGAATGATCTCAATAGGGCACGGTGAACAGCCAAGACTGATCTCAATAGGGCAGGGTGAACAGCCCAGAGTGATCTCAATAGGACATGGGTGAACAGCCAAGACTGATCTCAATAGGGCACGGTGAACAGCCCAGAGTGATCTCAATAGGGCATGGGTGAACAGCCAAGACTGATCTCAATAGGGCAGGGTGAACAGCCCAGAGTGATCTCAATAGGGCATGGGTGAACAGCCAAGAGTGATCTCAATAGGGCATGGGTGAACAGCCAAGACTGATCTCAATAGGGCACGGTGAACAGCCAAGACTGATCTCAATAGGGCAGGGTGAACAGCCCAGAGTGATCTCAATAGGGCATGGGTGAACAGCCAAGACTGATCTCAATAGGACACGGTGAACAGCCCAGAGTGATCTCAATAGGGCATGGGTGAACAGCCAAGACTGATCTCAATAGGGCAGGGTGAACAGCCCAGAGTGATCTCAATAGGGCATGGGTGAACAGCCAAGAGTGATCTCAATAGGGCATGGGTGAACAGCCAAGACTGATCTCAATAGGGCACGGTGAACAGCCAAGACTGATCTCAATAGGGCAGGGTGAACAGCCCAGAGTGATCTCAATAGGGCAGGGTGAACAGCCCAGAGTGATCTCAATAGGGCACAGTGAACAGCCAAGACTGATCTCAATAGGGCAGGGTGAACAGCCCAGAGTGATCTCAATAGGGCACAGTGAACAGCCAAGACTGATCTCAATAGGGCTGGGTGAACAGCCCAGAGTGATCTCAATAGGGCAGGGTGAACAGCCAAGACTGATCTCAATAGGGCAGGGTGAACAGCCCAGAGTGATCTCAATCGGGCAGGGTGAACAGCCCAGAGTGATCTCAATAGGGCAGGGTGAACAGCCAAGACTGATCTCAATAGGGCACAGTGAACAGCCAGGAGTGATCTCAATAGGGCAGGGTGAACATCCAAGACTGATCTCAATAGGGCATGGGTGAACAGCCAAGACTGATCTCAATGGGGCATGGGTGAACAGCCCAGAATGATCTCAATAGGGCACGGTGAACAGCCAAGACTGATCTCAATAGGGCAGGGTGAACAGCCCAGAGTGATCTCAATAGGACATGGGTGAACAGCCAAGACTGATCTCAATAGGGCACGGTGAACAGCCCAGAGTGATCTCAATAGGGCATGGGTGAACAGCCAAGACTGATCTCAATAGGGCAGGGTGAACAGCCCAGAGTGATCTCAATAGGGCATGGGTGAACAGCCAAGAGTGATCTCAATAGGGCATGGGTGAACAGCCAAGACTGATCTCAATAGGGCACGGTGAACAGCCAAGACTGATCTCAATAGGGCAGGGTGAACAGCCCAGAGTGATCTCAATAGGGCATGGGTGAACAGCCAAGACTGATCTCAATAGGACACGGTGAACAGCCCAGAGTGATCTCAATAGGGCATGGGTGAACAGCCAAGACTGATCTCAATAGGGCAGGGTGAACAGCCCAGAGTGATCTCAATAGGGCATGGGTGAACAGCCAAGAGTGATCTCAATAGGGCATGGGTGAACAGCCAAGACTGATCTCAATAGGGCACGGTGAACAGCCAAGACTGATCTCAATAGGGCAGGGTGAACAGCCCAGAGTGATCTCAATAGGGCAGGGTGAACAGCCCAGAGTGATCTCAATAGGGCACAGTGAACAGCCAAGACTGATCTCAATAGGGCAGGGTGAACAGCCCAGAGTGATCTCAATAGGGCACAGTGAACAGCCAAGACTGATCTCAATAGGGCTGGGTGAACAGCCCAGAGTGATCTCAATAGGGCAGGGTGAACAGCCAAGACTGATCTCAATAGGGCAGGGTGAACAGCCCAGAGTGATCTCAATAGGGCAGGGTGAACAGCCAAGAGTGATCTCAATAGGGCATGGGTGAACAGCCAAGACTGATCTCAATAGGGCACGGTGAACAGCCAAGACTGATCTCAATAGGGCAGGGTGAACAGCCCAGAGTGATCTCAATAGGGCAGGGTGAACAGCCCAGAGTGATCTCAATAGGGCACAGTGAACAGCCAAGACTGATCTCAATAGGGCAGGGTGAACAGCCCAGAGTGATCTCAATAGGGCACAGTGAACAGCCAAGACTGATCTCAATAGGGCTGGGTGAACAGCCCAGAGTGATCTCAATAGGGCAGGGTGAACAGCCAAGACTGATCTCAATAGGGCAGGGTGAACAGCCCAGAGTGATCTCAATAGGGCAGGGTGAACAGCCCAGAGTGATCTCAATAGGGCAGGGTGAACAGCCAAGACTGATCTCAATAGGGCACGGTGAACAGCCAAGAGTGATCTCAATAGGGCAGGGTGAACAGCCAAGACTGATCTCAATAGGGCACGGTGAACAGCCAAGAGTGATCTCAATAGGGCAGGGTGAACAGCCAAGACTGATCTCAATAGGGCAGGGTGAACAGCCAAGACTGATCTCAATAGGGCATGGGTGAACAGAATGGGAGAGAAATGCAGATGACCATAATAGGTGGAGATGTATCGTTGAGAGGGTAGAATGGACTGAATGTATCACCCCAACCCATAAGAGTAATAAGCATCACAGTGGATTTTTATTCAAAACAAAAAGTTGGCTTACCATTTAATGGGCCATTTGCCACTATGCGCGGCCCGGTAGTAGTCACTATTGGCTCCAATGGCCCTTGACAAGCCAAAATCTCCAACCTTAGCCTGCAAATGTTGCAAATAAACCTTAGAAAATGTGTTGTTTTAAATTATATTTCAACACAATGTTATATAACCTTATGTGACTTCATCTAAGTGTCTGTCCAAAATCAAGTGTTTGTCCCATATGAGATATTACCACAACAATATCTGGTTATAATAATATAATAAAACATTTTCTATAGCCACTAGCATTGTTTCAGTCCTCTGGTATCTTCAAAATGCTTTATATAAAAACATGATAATTTAGCCACATTGAGTTATTAATGTTTAAAATTAAAATTATTTCAGTTTTCATAACATTTCTTTATCCAATAACAACAGACAAATAAACAAATACAATTTAAGTTGTAATATAATTATCCGGTACTAGATTGCATAATACTAAATTAGAAATTGGTGGAAATGTTCGTGCTTTAACTTTGAAGAATTCATTATTTCTTCAGATCACAATTAAAATGTGCTCCAACATTTCAGCTAGCATTTGTAGCTGTCAGTTTCTGACTGAGAGGGGCAAGGGTGATTGAAGGGGAGAACAATAGGTGTCTGTGGGGGGATTACAGAAGCCATATTGGATATGGAGATGACACCAACAAGACACAAGAAAGGTCAGATTCAGCCATGTGCGGTACAGTCTCCTTGCTACACCATCTGGTGAACAGAGGAAAAACTGAAATTCACAGTTAATTTCCTGATAAAGGCTACATATGATAGATGAAGATTAATGACGAAGTAAGTTTATAGTGTTGATCTGATGAAAGTTCAATTTCAGTAATTCTTCTAACTTGATGCATGAACATTTTCAACAATTTCAAAATTACTATTATACAATCTAGTGGTGTTATCACTACACGAATTACATTTGTCTGTTGATTTTGAAATAAATATTCATTCTTTTACAATAAAATTTCTTTCAAAGCATTTATAATTTGTAAAAAAACGGACTTATAATTTAAAACATTAATAACTCAATGTGGTTCAGTACTCGAATACATTATAGTGCTTATGTAGTTGTGACCATAAAGAAAATAAATTTTAGTAAAATAGAAAGTCTAGGAAGACCCAAAAAACATCCGAGAGTGGACAGGTCTACATCCAAAGGAGTTATGCGAGGCAGCCCTTGACCATCCCAAATGGAAAATGATCACTCTTGAAGCCTCTGAACATGCACCCCTACGATCAGCCTAGTCAAGGGATGAGTGAGTGAGTGAGTGAGTGAGTGAGTGAGTGAGTGAGTGAGTGAGTGAGTGAGTGAGTGATTGAGTGAGTGTGTGTGCGGGTGAGCAGGTGAGCATGAGAGCGTGTGAGTGAAAGATTGAATGTGTGAGTGATTGAGTGAGTGAGCAAGCAAGTGAGTACGTGAGTGTGTGAGTGAGTGATTGAGTGTGTGAGTGAGTGAATGATTGAGTGTGTGAGTGTGTGAGTGTGTGAGTGTGTGAGTGTATGAGTGAGTGAGTGAGTGAGTGAGAGTGAGTGAGTGAATGAGTGAGTGAATGAGTGAGTGAGCATGCCAGTGAGTGAATGAGTGCGCATGCCAGTGAGTGAGTGAGTGAGTGAGTGAGTGAGTGAGTGAGTGAGTGAGGGAGTGAGGGAGGGAGTGAGTGAGTGAGTGAGTGAAGGAGTGAGGGAGGGAGTGAGTGAGTGAGTGAGTGAGTGAGTGAGTGAGTGAGTGAGTGAGTGAGTGAGTGAGTGAGTGAGTGAGTGAGTGAAGGAGTGAGGGAGTGAGTGAGTGAGTGAGTGAGTGAGTGAGTGAGTGAAGGAGTGAGGGAGTGAGTGAAGGAGTGAGGGAGTGAGTGAGTGAGTGAGTGAGGGAGTGAGGGAGTGAGTGAGTGAGTGAGTGAGTGAGTGAAGGAGTGAGGGAGTGAGTGAGTGAGTGAGTGAGTGAGTGAAGGAGTGAGGGAGTGAGTGAGTGAGTGAGTGAGTGTGTGAGTGAGTGAGTGAGTGAGGGAGTGAGGGAGGGAGGGAGTGAGTGAGTGAGTGAGTGAGTGAGTGAGTGAAGGAGTGAGGGAGGGAGGGAGTGAGTGAGTGAGTGAGTGAGTGTGTGAGTGAGTGAGTGAGTGAGTGAGTGAGTGAGTGAGGGAGTGAGGGAGTGAGTGAGTGAGTGAGTGAGTGAGTGAAGGAGTGAGGGAGGGAGTGAGTGAGTGAGTGAGTGAGTGAGGGAGTGAGGGAGTGAGTGAGTGAGTGACTGAGTGAGTGAGTGAGTGAGTGAGTGTGTGAGTGAGTGAGTGAGTGAGTGAGTGAGTGAGTGAGGGAGTGAGGGAGGGAGGGAGTGAGTGAGTGAGTGAGTGAAGGAGTGAGGGAGGGAGGGAGTGAGTGAGTGAGTGAGTGAGTGAGTGAGTGAGTGAGTGAGTGAGTGAGTGAGTGAGTGAGGGAGTGAGTGAGTGAGTGAGTGAGTGTAAGAGTTTGGCATAGAAGTTCACCATTTGGCTGGTTGCGAGCAGGATGTTCCTAGCGGCAAGGTCTCGGTGAACAAAGCCCTCCTTCTCAAGGTACATCATGCCACATGCGATCTGAGCGGCCCACAAGTACAAGTCCTTGCTGTCTATCTTCTCCGGGTAGTCAAGGAGATAGTCCAGGAGACAGCCCAGTGGTACCAGCTCCTGCACCTGGAGGGCACCACCAGTGAGTTAGCATCACATTCTAATAGGACCTTTTCCGTGTTCTTATAATATAATCATGTTATACATTTGGGAATGTAATAATAGATAGAGTAAAAACTGTACATAACATACCCAAATGTATTTTAATTATAAATAAATTTTAATTTCTGTTTTGGGAAGAAACAGCGCACTGCTTTTGAAGGTGTGACCTCAGGGATGTTTTTAAAAAATTCTGTCTCTGGAAGCATAACATTATAACAAGATAGATTAACTAGTTTAGTGAAATGTGAAATCAAATTATAAAATTAAATTTATATATATTTTTGGCGCAAGCCAACATTTGACTCAGGTGTTGCACTCCAACAGTATCGGTGAGATTTACCTCTGATTGGCCAATGTGGCCATCAATATCATTGGCCACTGGTTGGTCAAATGGCCACAGAGAAATTATATAATTTTATCAACTCAAATATTGTGTGTACAAAACAGTGTTTGATAAAAATCATATCATGAAGGAAAACATGCACGAAATCTAACACTTAGATTTATTTACATACTGAAACATGCAATATAACAATAAAGTTGAACCATGTACTAAGTAATCATATTTTGTAGCAAGTAGACACATGAATGACCAACTTGGTGGAGATCTAAAACGATAATTGGAAGAATTCTAAGCACAAGTAAATGGCAAAGTAAATTTACGTTTCTTTGTAACGAAACTTATAAAAATGAAATATAAATATTTTTAGTTTCATAGTCCGGACTATTTAGTCCGGCAGTGAAATGCTGTTTTGAGAGTGAACCTTGCAGTAGGGTCCGGACAAAGTTTTTTGCAGTTTCTATACCTTTAATGTTTCCTCATGAATGAATCCGAGTGATGCCGCCCTGGCACCTTGAACATTTTCAAAATATGCACATTAGTGTCGCCATTATAAAAAATTCAATTTTTGTGAATATCTCAGTAACTGTTCAGGATGTTTCTGAAACGATACAGTGTACTACACTTCACTACCCAATATATGCAAATTATGGGCTGCCATTTACAAAATATTGAATGTGGCCCATATCGCAGTAATATGCTTGATAGCAAAACAAACAAAGTGTCTATGTACCTATGTTTTGAGGATATACAATGTCGACAAGGACATTCACATATTAGTCGATCCCATCCTCGCACGCCAGGGGTCGCTGCTGCTGATTATGTCAGTGCCAGCCAGCAATACTGATCGTTTTGCAAAACTCTGAATTTAAGCTCAGCCTACGAAATCGCTCAATAGATCAGTAGATGTACGCAGGTCAGGTGGTCATAATAAAATTCATTTCAACCAACCGTGGCTCGTGTTACATGCAATGTTTAGGAAGTAAAAGCAATTATTTGAATATACAATACCGCTCAGCTGCTCGTGCTAATGGGTGAACGGGTCATTATATATTGGGATTCCCAGAAGTCGTTTATCAAACTGGGGTGGGTATTTGCCCTGTTCTCATGGGTGATGCAGTCGCGACTGGTGAAGTCAATTACTAGTTTGACTCAGCTAACTTCCGCACTTCGCGTACGGGATCAGCCAGGGCTAGTTTTGTATGGCAAACAGCCCTGGCTTGCGAGGATGGTCGATTGACGAGTTTCCATTTAATATGCAAATTAGCAGCAGCCATTGAGAAAAATTTGTGTTTTGTCAATATCTTCCAAATTATATATTACAAGCCCTTTCATCTCTGGGCACAGTGGGCAGTGATCGAGATCTTGTCCAACTTCTTTGCTGCTGGCCACTCCAACTACACCAGATATGGCTTAAAAACCTAAGGTCAGTAAAGCCGCTATCTATGAACATTTATCATAGGTTCATGAAGGGAGAACATGTGATGTGCTATAAACCAGGACTACGGAATGGCATGTGGTCTGACATGTTCATAGAAACCACATTGATGAGGTACGGACTGGCACAAATGGATTAGTGGGAATAACTCTCAAGTCATCCGTGCTGAAATGGTAGGCACTGAGCATGCGTGTAGGCAGCAAAGTTGTTCAAAACATGGCAGATGGATAGACACACAGATTTAATAAGACTTAACAAGATTTAACAAGATTGCCACCCAGAGAATTAACTCTAGATGGCAGGTGGACAAGGAAGCCTTTTGGCTTATTGAGAGTCCAACCCTTTTATCTACATGTATCCTGCCCTTCTGAGGTATGTGTGGATTTTATATTTAAACATATTCACGCTACTAGCACCCACACAATCAGCAGGTAATCTGAAATTAGAACTTTCTTATATATAATCTACACTGCTCCTTTACTAATGTAACTTCATGTCCTCTAGTCCTTCTATCTTTCTTAACTGAGAAACAAATATTTCTATGAATACTTTCATAACCATTCAATATTTTAAACATTTCTATCTGATCTCCTCTCAATCTCCTGGTCTCTAGTGTAGTTAAACTACATTCTTTTAGGCGTATTTCATAACTAAGATCCCTCAGTTTTGGCATCATTTTAGTCGTCTCCTCTGTACTCTTTCTAGCATATTTTTGTCCGTCTTGCGGTATGGCCTCCACGCTTGTATACAACATTCAAAATGAGGCTCAACTATTGTTTTGTACAGCAGTATTATTAGTTCTTTTTTCTTATTCGATATATTTCACCTAATTAATCCAAGGATTTGATTTCCCTTTGAAGCTGTAATTCTTCACTGCTCTGAAATTGCCCCCTCAATCACTGCCTTAGAATAGCTCCTTCTCCGGTTTGCATCTGTCTGGTTGTTGTCTTTCCCCCCTGTCGTCTTCTCTCCTGTCACATTCTCTTCCGGTCCATTCTTCCCTGTCGCTTTTTCTCTTGTCACCTTTTCTCCTGTCATCGTTCAATGTTAAATTATAGCATACTAATTATTTTGAATAGATTACTTTTAATATTATGTAACTTGTAAAGTGCTACAGAATCAAGAATTCAACCATAAGCTAAGTATATTTAATTTATAAGCATATTTTAACAAGTTTTGGTCCTGTCATATTCAACTTAATAAAACTGGCGTTAAAGCCGTTATGATTATCACTCACTTTCGCCGGTCGGCAATGTTTAGCTTTTTTTAATGTTCCATCGTGTGGGTCATACACAGGCCTGGTAAGGGAACAGGAAAGACCTCATGAACAGTTTCTGCTGATACGTGCTTAAGAAAACCGCCAAAGGAGATGTGTACCTGGCATTCAATAGGTACTGACTTCAACATTAAAAGTGGAACTAGGTCAGAAAGGGGCAATCACCTTGCCACAAGATGACACAGACTCAGTCCTCAAACTCTACTTCCACCCCAGAAAGTTGTCTTGAGTGTGAATGAAGACAAAGTTCAGTTGATAGACTTAATTTGTCAGTTGCTTGGTGAAATTGGACAAACTTAAATACTACCAACACACACAAGCTTGTTATAACTGCTGGGGAACAATACCATGGTGTTCTAACAAATCAAAATGAACTTCAAACGACATGAGAAGAGGGGGACACGTGATCATAGTTCAACAAATGACACAAGTAGCCCACGCTCGAACAAACAGTGTCAACATCAACAGCACCGATGTGTTCGTCTGCTCCTCCATTACTAGGCAAAATTTGGTCTTACCTTCTCCAATCCTGGTCGGGCAATTATAGACTTTGCAGCGACAATTAAGACATCATGCAGGCTACAGGTTTTATTGCTGTCGGACGTTCGTGAGGAGGTCTGGAAAAAACTAAGTAAAGTCTAGGTGCCAACAACACCAGAACTAAACACTCTTCGACTGACAACAGAGGAATTTGAAGAAAATGTTTGCCGGATCCACAACCAGACAACCCTTGATTGCTCACTACCACTACTGGATGTCACCAAGTATGGATGGACACCGTGACGACGTATCTAAATCATTAACATGAGTTACACTGCCATCTAGTGTCATTCTCCCCCCCCCCGCTGAAATTCTTGAATTAATCCAATAGTAATTCATCAGATAAACCATGTTGTTCTGCATTGTGTCAGTGTTCTGCAGCAAGATTACCATGCTGTGCCTATCAAAATGACAATGCACGAGTTGCTGCCATCAGCATAGAAAGAGAAGAGAGCAGTACACTTGAAGACAATGCCATGCCAGTTTATACCAAAAGAAAGTTATGTATACTTTGTTTGGGATGCTATAATATATATTTCTTATATATATGTATGTTATTGAGAAAAACCATGATGTTTCGTTAATGGAGTTGATACAGTTTATTTTTACAGTTTTATATTTAAGAATGTTTGACTGTCAGTGTACTAGTCATCTTATGGATGGCATCATCACATTTCTGACCCTGTGAACATGGGTTTAGACACCTCATTTGAAATGCTGTCATAAATAGTTCCAAAACATAATTTTTTCTCAATGGCTGCTGCTAATTATGTTGACATTGACTGATAGAACTGCTATCTGAAAGTCCTAGTCAATATTGTATACTCTCAAAACACAGAATAGTAGAGACACGTTGTGTGTTTTGTTATCTAACAAATTTACTGTGATATTAGCCAAATTAAATATTTTGCAAATGGTGGAATCTAATGTGTATATTACGGGTAATGAAGTGTTGTATCTTTTTGTAAACATCCAGAACAATACCACATTCCTTCAAAACATTGGTAGAGACACCTCAGCTGTTGTGCTGTTATCAATAATTAGTGAGATATTAACAAAATATTTTATAATGGCGACACTAATTTGCATCTTTTAAAAAATGTTCAACGGTGCCAAAGTGGCATCACTCAGATTCCTGACAAGGACACATCAGAAATAAAGAAACTGCAAACAAACTTTGTCCAGACCCTGCTGCAAGGTGTTCTGGCCTATTGCCGGACTAATAATTCAGCACATGTAAAGTGTTAATATTGACTGACCATCATGAGGGGGTTTCCCATGCACACCCCGATCAGCTTGACAATGCAGGGGTGATCTAAGCGGGCCATCACCTTCGCCTCTTGCAAGAAGTTCTCTTTGCCAGTGTTGATGTGTTTCTCGTTCAGGGTTTTGATGGCAACTTCCGTCTGATGCAACACGCCAGTCAAAATCACATTATAAAAGTCAGTTGAATGTCTTCGTCACAAAACAAAACCACTTTTTCTGATTTAACAAATATTTACACCCATATTTATGTATTTCTAGATTATTCAAATTTAAGTTGTTACTGATTTTTTTCATTAACAGTAAAATCAACACTGTTTTATCAAGATAGTTTAGGTTACAATGAACGATGTGAAGACTTCTATCATGCCAAGGTAGTATAGGTTACAATGAATGATGTGAAGACTTCTATCATGCCAAGGTAGTATAGGTTACAATGAACGATGTGAAGACTTCTATCATGCCAAGATAGTATATGTTACAATGAACGATGTGAAGACTTCTATCATGCCAAGGTAGTATAGGTTACAATGAACGATGTGAAGACTTCTATCATGCCAAGGTAGTTTAGGTTACAACGAACGATGTGAAGACTTCTATCATGCCAAGGTAGTATAGGTTACAACGAACGATGTGAAGACTTCTATCATGCCAAGGTAGTATAGGTTACAACGAACGATGTGAAGACTTCTATCATGCCAAGGTAGTATAGGTTACAACGAACGATATGAAGACTTCTATCATGCCAAGGTAGTATAGGTTACAACGAACGATGTGAGGACTTCTATCATGCCAAGGCAGTATAGATTACAACGAACGATGTGAAGACTTCTATCATGCCAAGGTAGTATAGGTTACAACGAACGATGTGAGGATTTCTATCATGCCAAGGCAGTATAGATTACAACGAACGATGTGAAGACTTCTATCACGCCAAGGTAGTATAGGTTACAATGAACGATGTGAAGACTTCTATCACGCCAAGGTAGTATAAGTTACAATGAACGATGTGAGGACTTCTATCATGCCAAGGTAGTACAGGTTACAACGAACGATGTGAAGACTTCTATCATGCCAAGGTAGTATATGCTACAATGAACGATGTGAAGACTTCTATCATGCCAAGGTAGTATAGGTTACAATGAACGATGTGAAGACTTCTATCAAGCCAAGGTAGTATAAGTTACAATGAACGATGTGAAGACTTCTATCATGCCAAGGTAGTACAGGTTACAATGAACGATGTGAAGACTTCTATCATGCCAAGGTAGTATATGCTACAATGAACGATGTGAAGACTTCTATCATGCCAAGGTAGTATAGGTTACAACGAACGATGTGAAGACTTCTATCATGCCAAGGTAGTATAGGTTACAAGGAACGATGTGAAGACTTCTATCATGCCAAGGTAGTATAGGTTACAACGAACGATGTGAAGACTTCTATCATGCCAAGGTAGTATACGTTACAACGAACGATGTGAAGACTTCTATCATGCCAAGGTAGTATAGTTTACAACAAACGATGTGAAGACTTCTATCATGCCAAGGTAGTATAGGTTACAATGAACGATGTGAAGACTTCTATCATGCCAAGGTAGTATAGGTTACAATGAACGATGTGAAGACTTCTATCATGCCAAGGTAGTATAGGTTACAACGAACGATGTGAAGACTTCTATCATGCCAAGGTAGTATAGGTTACAAGGAACGATGTGAAGACTTCTATCATGCCAAGGTAGTATAGGTTACAACGAACGATGTGAAGACTTCTATCATGCCAAGGTAGTATAGGTTACAACGAACGATGTGAAGACTTCTATCATGCCAAGGTAGTATAGGTTACAAGGAACGATGTGAAGACTTCTATCATGCCAAGGTAGTATAGGTTACAACGAACAATGTGAAGACTTCTATCATGCCAAGGTAGTATACGTTACAACGAACGATGTGAAGACTTCTATCATGCCAAGGTAGTATAGTTTACAACGAACGATGTGAAGACTTCTATCATGCCAAGGTAGTATAGGTTACAATGAACGATGTGAAGACTTCTATCATGCCAAGGTAGTATAGGTTACAATGAAAGATGTGAAGACTTCTATCACGCCAATGTCAAAACATTTGGAATCTTTAGCTTGAAATAAATGTTTAGACAATACCAAATTTGTTTACAATTTTAACGTTGTCAACCGATATATGAGTATACAGGTACCATCGTTATAGCTTTATTTAGGAATTGTTGGAATAAAATCCTAAATAAGGTAATAATAATAGAATAAAGTACATGACATAAAAGGACCACAGAAGGACTATCGACTGGTACCTTCTGTCCATCCGGTGTGGTCCAGATGCCCTTGAAGACTGCACCAAACTCTCCTTGACCTAGTTCATGAGCTGCAACACAAGATGGCTGTCAGTGCAGGGAATGAACAGAGTATCACCTCTGCAATGTGTCCAAATTTTGTAGGAAGTCTATACCATTAACATCTTAACTAGATTCGCAGATCTCAGGACACTTTGTCTAGAAATAATGTAGTTTTTTTGTGACACAAGAGAATGGTGACCTTTGTTAAGGGTGGTCTTTAAAAACAAAAACAAATATTAAAATAAATAGTTGTCTCAGTTAGTGTCACTATCATAAGTATGATCAATTGTAAAAGAAAACTGTTCTATTAAGCTTTAAGGAAACGTTGCGAATGACTACCTACCCAGCTCTATAGAGTCCTGATCTAGCACTCTCTCCATAGGCAGTTGGTCCTGGAACAAATGACATCGCTATAGAGATGTGAAACACCAGCAGCCGTAAACATGACAGCATTCTTTAATTACGTGTGTAATATGTAAAATAGTTGCTCAAAGTACCATTAGTACAAAAGTAAAATATAGGTCATGATAAATTGATATACATTAAGTTAAAACCAATTAAATAGGCTAAAATACAATAAGAAATAAAGTAAATTAACAAGTTAATAGTAAATAATCATTAAATGTCATTCAGCAGCATCAGCTATCAAATAAGTGAAATATGTATATAGTTTGAGTTAAAACGAATTAAATGAGCTAAAATACATTATGGATAAAACAGTTAATAAGTTAATAAATAGTCCGTAAATGTTAGTGGCAGCATCGGTGGAGTTGACCTGAACTTACGAAGTGCTCCGTGACATGATCTTGAACATTATGGACGTTGCTCTTTCCCTGTGGCTGGCCCAGTATTGTGGACCGCCCTGCCCACTGCAGTGCGAAACACCACAACCCTTGATGTGTTCAAGGGAGAGTTAAAGACACATCTTTTTTGAACGGCCTTTGAAGCATTACTTTAAACTCCACTGATGCTGCCAATATGCAGGTGGTAGATGGTGTACTGCGCAATAAACCAACAACAGCAGCCAATGAAGAGTGAACAGAATAGGAGTGATGTGTTCTCGTTTACGTGTGCCAGTTATGAGTTGCACTGCCGAGTTCTGCACCATCTGCAGTTTCCGCAGGGAGAATCAGGGACTCCATGTAACACTGCACTCCCGACAACAAGGCGTGACATCACGAGAGGATGTACGATCGTTTTATAAGCAATAGTGGAGATAGATGGTCTAATCCGGGTGATGCTGCAGAGTTGACAATATGTCATCTGGCAGGTGCGGTTTATCTGTGTAGCCATCGACATAGTTGAGTTGAGCATAACACTAGTATCACGGATACAGAGTTTAGGTGTGATGGAGTGGCCACACACGTCAAAGTTTGTGTTCATGGGAGGTTGGAAACATTTTCAGATGTTCACTGCAGAAATCATGATTGCTTCCATTTTATTCTCATTGAGAAGCAGATTGTAACACAACATCCACACCTTCAGATCAATGGTGCAACGCGATATGCGGTCAGCGGCAGTGACAGCATGAGCCTGCTGATCGCGAGGAAATTCAAAGTAAAGCTGGATGTCATCTGCATACATGTGATAGCACAGTTGGTGATGGTCAGTGACCTGCTGAGTCCTAGATAATATAGAGTAAATAGCAACGGTCCAAGCACACTACCCTGCGGTACTCCAACGTGCAAATCGACATGTCGAGAAGTGGCATTTCAAACTTTCACAGCCTGCATTCGTTGACAAAGATATAATTGCATCCAACGATGTGCATTGCCATGTATGCCAATTCTGTGAAGTTGGTCGAGAAGCATATGATAATCAACAGTGTCGACGGCGGTGTTATGCTCTTACGATTGTCCAACGAATGGAGAATATCATCCTGTATGCACACAAGCCCAGTCTCGCAGCTGTGAGCAGGAAGACAGGCGCTCTGGTAGGCGTCAAACAAATAATTTGCAACCATGTGCTGTCGAAGTTGCGTCGCAAGGATCTTCGATAAGAAACGTTAAGTTGGATATTGGAAGGTAGTTAGCCAATCATTCAGGATTAAGCCCGCACTACTTTAGTACCAGTGTTAAGTTGGCATGTTTCATAGCAGCTGGCACAGTAGATGTTTCGATCGATTGAATCACAGCGCGGGTAAACACCAATGCCAGCATATAAATGTTCGATTTAAGTATGGCAGCAGAAATGACATCTATGCCAGGAGACAACTGGCCGGAACTGGGGACATCCAATCCACAAATAACGTCAACTATAGGCAATTGAAAGTCACAGGGTAAGGGTTCTACAATACGGCTTTTGTTGTTGAAATAGGTCTCATATAGATGACACTGCCTGGGTGTAGTTGTTGTTGAAATAGGTCCCCTATAGATTACACTGCCTGGGTGTAGTTGTTGTTGAAATAGGTCCCTTATAGATGACAATGCCTGGGTGTAGTTGTTATTGAAATAGGTCCCCTATAGATGACACTGCCTGGGTGTAGTTGTTGTTGAAATAGGTCCCTTATAGATGACAATGCCTGGGTGTAGTTGTTGTTGAAATAGGTCCCCTATAGATGACACTGCCTGGGTGTAGTTGTTGTTGAAATAGGTCCCTTATAGATGACAATGCCTGGGTGTAGTTGTTGTTGAAATAGGTACCCTATAGATGAGACTGCCTGGGTGTAGTTGCCAGCTGTGTACACATGGCAGCGATCGTGTTCGTGAAGTGTCCAACGAACCGTTCAGCCAAAGAATTAGGATTATCGTCGCATTTCGGCAGCACAGAGCCACAAGAGCAGCCCATCATTACATTGTTGATGGAGAACATTGCTCTGTTATCATGGCTTGCTGATTCAATCTCAGTATGATATTAGGTGGATTTGGCCAAGGCGATGTTTCGCTTTAATAAGTAATAAGTGGTGACCAGAGGCAGGAGTGGTGACCAGAGGCAGGAGTGGCAGGAGTGGTGACCAGAGGCAGGAGTGGTGACCAGCGGCAGGAGTGGTGACCAGCGGCAGGAGTGGTGACCAGAGGCAGGAGTGGTGACCAGCGGCAGGAGTGGTGACCAGCGGCAGGAGTGGTGACCAGCGGCAGGAGTGGTGACCAGAGGCAGGAGTGGTGACCAGCGGCAGGAGTGGTGACCAGAGGCAGGAGTGGTGACCAGAGGCAGGAGTGGTGACCAGCGGCAGGAGTGGTGACCAGAGGCAGGAGTGGTGACCAGCGGCAGGAGTGGTGACCAGCGGCAGGAGTGGTGACCAGCGGCAGGAGTGGTGACCAGAGGCAGGAGTGGTGACCAGAGGCAGGAGTGGTGACCAGCGGCAGGAGTGGTGACCAGCGGCAGGAGTGGTGACCAGAGGCAGGAGTGGTGACCAGAGGCAGGAGTGGTGACCAGAGGCAGGAGTGGTGACCAGCGGCAGGAGTGGTGACCAGAGGCAGGAGTGGTGACCAGAGGCAGGAGTGGTGACCACCGGCAGGAGTGGTGACCATCGGCAGGAGTGGTGACCATCGGCAGGAGTGGTGACCAGAGGCAGGAGTGGTGACCAGAGGCAGGAGTGGTGACCAGAGGCAGGAGTGGTGACCAGAGGCAGGAGTGGTGACAAGCGGCAGGAGTGGTGACCAGCGGCAGGAGTGGTGACCAGAGGCAGGAGTGGTGACCAGCGGCAGGAGTGGTGACCAGAGGCAGGAGTGGTGACCAGAGGCAGGAGTGGTGACCAGAGGCAGGAGTGGTGACCAGAGGCAGGAGTGGTGACCAGCGGCAGGAGTGGTGACCAGAGGCAGGAGTGGTGACCAGAGGCAGGAGTGGTGACCAGCGGCAGGAGTGGTGACCAGCGGCAGGAGTGGTGACCAGAGGCAGGAGTGGTGACCAGAGGCAGGAGTGGTGACCAGAGGCAGGAGTGGTGACCAGTGGCAGGAGTGGTGACCAGAGGCAGGAGTGGTGACCAGTGGCAGGAGTGGTGACCAGAGGCAGGAGTGGTGACCAGAGGCAGGAGTGGTGACCAGAGGCAGGAGTGGTGACCAGCGGCAGGAGTGGTGACCAGAGGCAGGAGTGGTGACCAGTGGCAGGAGTGGTGACCAGAGGCAGGAGTGGTGACCAGTGGCAGGAGTGGTGACCAGAGGCAGGAGTGGTGACCAGCGGCAGGAGTGGTGACCAGCGGCAGGAGTGGTGACCAGCGGCAGGAGTGGTGACCAGAGGCAGGAGTGGTGACCAGCGGCAGGAGTGGTGACCAGAGGCAGGAGTGGTGACTAGTGGCAGGAGTGGTGACCAGCGGGGAATTTATCAGGTCACATATGAACTGTTGCATGTCAATTTCAGCGTATTTCCGGTAGAACATCTCCTTTCCAGTGGGCAGTGGCTTATTTGTGGTGGTCAGTTAGTAAGGACTCTACCGACACATCTGTCAATACCGAGCCAGGCACCGGGGTCATCACAAGACGTGTATTGGTGATGTTACATGTTGTTGAAGATTTATATTCAACAGTAAGCCGTTTCAGTTGTGAATGTTTACAACACCATAATCATGCAACACAATCTTAATGTTTAATTAATTACTTTCCCATTTTATATATTTAAATATAATGTACCTTATTAAACTTGATTTAGCACTACATAATTACATATTTTATATATTTTAATATAATAATTTTGAATGAACATTACTGTAATTACTTTACTTAATATTTGTTGATTGTTTGCCATCACCCCCCTGTGTTCAACAAATCAAAATCCCATGTCCAAAAAAATGTCATATTATTTTCTTTAATATCTAAACCGTAATGACTATCTTTATTTAAGTTCATAATTATGTCTTATGAAAGTTTATTTAAATAATTTGTCATGATAAAAAAAAAATGTATTATTTAATGCAAATGAAACGAATAAGGGAAGAGGGACTCACAGGAAGCAGCCAGGTCTTGCTGGGAGGGGGGGGAGGAGGATCTCCGGGAACACTGTTGATGCGGGTTGGGGCTCGGAAGCCATTCCCAACTAACAAACACAACAAGTCAGCACCACAGAGTTTTGGAAACACAAAGTAACATAGCATGTCCAATGTAACAAATCAAATTCAATGTAACACAACATATCAAATGTAACACAACACATCCAATGTAACACAACACATCCAATGTAACACAGCACATCCAATGTAACACAACATGTAACAAATGTAACATGACACATCCAAAGTAATACAGCACATCCAATGTAACACAACAGCACATCCAATGTAACATAACATCTCCAATGTAACACAGCACATCCAATATAAAACATAACACAACAACACATCCAAAGTAACACAACACATTCCAAGTAACACAACACATCAGATGTAACATAACACATCCAATGTAACATAGCACATCCAAAGTAACACAACATATTCAATGTATCACAACATATCCTACCGAAACTGTCAAAACATTGAAGTAAGTTTCAATCCATATTTGTGTCATGAAGAACCTTCATTAACATTGGATAACTAAACAGACAGTACAAAACTGATGAATATGTAATTAAAATAATGTACTAGTCTATCACAGAGCCAGAGGGGTGAACATAATTTAAAACTAGAAATTAAATGCAAGCTTAAAACAGTTTGTTTTAAGTTGACCTTTAAACATAGGTCCATACACTCAATCAGATTTTGATGTCTATGACCTTTGAACTCCGACACATAATTGCCATCAGGTATTTGACCTACCGACTTGTTCGTAGTCCTCCACCACTGTCTCCATCGACATCTTGGAACCATCTGAATTACAACCAATTACAATTCTTATTTTCATAAAATTACTCATTATGAAACATCGCTTTGGGTTATAATAATAATAAACTTCTACAGCCCTTAAATCATTGAGAAATCTACCCCCAAAATGCAATAAGCCAGAATAGTTAACAAATATCATAAACAGACATATGTAATGGAATGATATATATAAACATAATTCCCTATATTGCAGCTGATCAATTACAATTTAATGCATTTAAAGATGTGCAAAAACAAACTACAAAAACATTTTTGAACCTTTTGGCAGAGCAATATATTTATTTATTATAATTGTGACACGTTCAAGTGAGAGAGAGTTGGTACCTGGAGAGATGCTCTTGGTGAGGATACATGGCAGACCATCCTGATACATACAGTAATGCTCTACCAGATGCTCCAGGGAAGACAGGAGTGGGCCAGTGCCAACACAACAGGCCCCTGTCACCTGCAAACAATAACTGCTTGTTCAATTAATGTATTAACTATCTATGTTTATTTTATTCATGTCTATTCAAAAACATGACATATTTCTATTAAATTTGCACATTCTTTTTCATTGTTTTCCAATATAAACTGTAGATGGCTTGAGGTTGTAGCATAGTGTTCTCCATGCTGTTTAAATAGAACATAGGTACACAGAACAAACTGATACTTTCGTGATTGTGTAAGTATTATGACAGTATCACAATTCTATTCTAGAATTAGTGAGTATCCAGGAAAAGCATCCTAAACCATAATTTATGTGTGGACCTGGAGGTGGCTGAAAAATACTGGATCTGTAAATGCTGCTGCTATGGTTGACGATTGTTCATGCTAGGACAATAAATAAGTAATATTACAAAACTAAACTGAAGTAGCTTAGTTGATTTGTTCTGCTATCTATCATTACTTATTTAGGTGTATTATTGATGATAACTATCAATTGTTAAATTAATTATCGATGGTATCTTATTGTCAACTCTACGATAATGATGAATCAATAGTTTATGTATTGTCACACCCCTAGTATTAAACCCCTGTTAAAATTGGTAGTACGAGAAAATGGTTGTAATTAGCACCATGAATAACTCATTACAAGCCAACCAGCATAACAAAACATCTGTACTAATGAAGCAGGACAACGTTGGCACATGTACTGCTACACTTACGTGTGAGTTTATCTTGTAGTTTCTGGCTGTCCCCTTATAGCTCATGGACAGTACAAAGCTGCCTGGTTGAGATGCACTTGTCCGCATGAGGAACAGACCATCTGTCATTCCATTCTCCAGCAGCAACTTTGCTACTTTCTGAAACAATTTAGTTATTGGTGTATGAGGTGTAATTTCGTGGGTTGCTGTGACATACCGTTAGGGTGCTGCAACTTAAAATCATTGTTATCTTAATTTGAGGTTTACGAGGTTATAAATAATCAAAACCTCTAAAGAACAATTTTAAAACTTAACTGTGGGCTGTGTGAAATTGTGAATTACATCTATCCCTGAGAACCCACCCAATGAATGTCAGATATAACTCACTCAAAGATAACATTTTTTCAGAGCAATTTGTCCCATGGTACGTTTGCTTCTGCAATATATTAAAAATTATTTATAAAATCATTAAAAAAATTATTTTTATATTTGCTGTAATATTACGGCTTTGCGGGATTTTTATGTGTATGAATATGTACAAGTGAAGTGGGCATGTTATCTCCCATACAAAACAAACGCAAGGAAACACAACACATAATGCATTAATTGTTGACTATTTCATATTATATACATAAACCTAAATAAACAAATGCTGTATTCGTCTGTGTGAAACAACCAACCTCTCTGTTGACTCCTTCGTGCAGCCAAGTCTTGCGAGAGGTAGATGCTATTGGGGGTTTGTGGTTGTCTGTGGAAGAAAGACAACTCAAGCATCACTGGCGCCTGACATAGTTCCTCTCCATCTGTCTCTAGCTGGGGCTATTATTGATTCATTTTGGAGGTGATCTTACTATTGTTGTAGTATTGCGATACTTGTACTACTATCGCAAAAATACTATTGCAATAGTGTCATAACTATTGTGACAGTATTGTAATAACATTAGACCAGTGAATACTAGAACAAGCCGTGATGAAACACAGATCCAACCAGAACAGATCTAATATATCACTGGAAGAGAGGAAAGCACTTCAAACCATGAAGAGGGTCAGGATGATCAAGATTCTACCAGCAGACAAGGGTAGGGCAACAGTGATTATGAAGGCCACAGAATACGATGCAAAGATAGCAGGTCTACTAGCAGATGTCACCACCTATGAGAAATTGAAAAGGGATCCCACCAGAATGTACAAAAGTAAACTAGTCAACACCATGTTTTTCAGTTACCTATGTAGTTTGCACATGCCACATGTGTGAATTCTACTGCTAATTCATATGGTGTCTTCATGTCTTTGTTCCGGGGCCAGCATGTGATGCACAGTTCTAGCAGAGCCTGCAATACAAGTACGTGGTCACACATGGCTGGCTCAGAGTTCTAGCAGAGCACTTTGATTTACAGATCACCACATATGCAACGGATATACAACCATGTGTATAACGAGCATACTCTGGGGGTGTACATGTCAGCATTACGAAGCATTACAAAGGGGTGGGGAGGTGTAAAAAAGTCAAAATTTAGTGTGATGTACTTTATAGATGGCTCCTAATATATGTAACACATAGCTGTCAGGGAGGCCCAAAATGGACTGGCACCAGACCACCCAGCGAGATCTTCAACGAGTTAACAGGAGCTGAAGTGATGTCAAAATGCTGACTGCTGACCGATCCAATTGGAGACCATTGAATGCCTCATGCGTCGGACGACGCGGGAGCTTCTAAGTGAAAGTAAGTAAGTCATCAACACAACTAGAAAGTGCATTGTTCTTACCCGTACACTCTCCAGATTGCCCTTGGCGGCTGCCTCGTGGAGTGCTACATTGCCTGTGGTGCGATGGCGGTACTGGGCATTGGCGCCCTTCTGCACCAGCAAGGTCACGATGTCAGAGTAGTTCTCCATGCATGCCCTCTGGGGGAACAAAACATCATTATTACCATGTTACATATCAGTACTTGATTTATTTGAGTCCATTGTTTTTAATATATATTTACTGCATTACATAACCTATTCTCTAGTGTAACTATTGTATTTTACTGTATTTTTATGTTTTAAAATAACAACCTTTGCATGGATAAAATGTATATATTATACGGGTTATAATGAATAATTTTTATTATTATTATTAGATAGTCAGGTGACATCTTTACACTGGTTCAGTTTCATGCCAAAGTATAACTGAAACAAAACATGTGTACAAAGGTATAACTTCATCATGACCAACATTTCTTATAATAATGTTATAAACACTAACTCATAGAAGCAGTTAGTAGAGTAGTGACAATACAACCAACAAGAGCTTTGTGGTGGTCCCCGTACAAACACAAGGACACCAACGAAAAACAACATGGAGGAGAACTCTGGAGGGGGAACCACAGGAACTAGATCTCAGCTTGGACCAGGGTTAGGGTTAGGGTTATTAATGCAGGCACCGATCGATGGAAGTGGAGTCTGTTGAGATGTTGTGTCTCTACTTTAAGGGGTGATCTCCAAGTTCACATAGTAAAACACTGCTTTGTTTTGTGCCAATCCATCACCCACCGGTTCTCATATCTGCAATAGCAGCAATGTGCAATAATATATTTTCCACTCTGTAGGTGGCGTCACCATAATGACTTATTTTACCTGTAATATATGCATTCATGGTGCTGTAATAATACTGATGACTTTACGGACTTTTTCACCCACTTGTTGGATAAGTATGTAACAGCATTGCCACTAACGTGTAATGGGGTGTAACCCTCTTTATCACAGGTGGTGGGATTGGCTGCCTTTTCCAGGAGCAATGTCGCAGCTTCCAGCAGTCCGTGAGTTGACGCTAAATGTAGGGCCGTTGAGCCTGCAAAACCAACAGAAAAATATACAGCAGAACCTCTCTCTAGTGGCCACCCATGTGACAGATACACCTCTCTCTAGTGGCCACCCATGTGACTGATACACCTCTCTCTCTCTAGTGGCCAGACACTCCTCTCTCTACTGGCCACCCATATGGCTGATACACCTCTCTCTCTAGTGGCCACCCATGTGATTGATACACCTCTCTCTAATGGCCACCCATGTAACAGACACTCCTCTCTCTACTGGCCACCCATGTGACCTAATACACCTCTCTCTACTGGCCACCCATGTGACTGATACACCTCTCTCTAGTGGCCACCCCTGTAACAGACACTCCTCTCTCTACTGGCCACCCATGTGACCTAATACACCTCTCTCTACTGGCCACCCATGTGACTCATACACCTCTCTCTACTGGCCACCCATGTGACCTGACACACCTCTCTCTACTGGCCACCCATGTGACTGATACACCTCTCTCTACTGGCCACCCATGTGACTGATACACCTCTCTACTGGCCACCCATGTGACTGATACACCTCTCTACTGGCCACCCATGTGACCTGATACACCTCTCTCTACTGGCCACCCATGTGACTGATACACCTCTCTCTACTGGCCACCCATGTGACCTGATACACCTCTCTCTACTGGCCACCCATGTGACTCAAACACCTCTCTCTACTGGCCACCCATGTGACTCATACACCTCTCTCTACTGGCCACCCATGTGACTTATACACCTCTCTCTAGTGGCCACCAATGTGACTGATACAATTAACCTCATTAAATGGGTGGATGGGGGTCAGATATGCAGATCTATTTACAGTTCTGACAGAACTACAAACATGTATATAATCTGCTAAAATGTTCAATGTTATCATGTTTAAAACTAATTTTGGCAAAAAATAAAAACCTAGCATCCACTACAGGAAGTTAAGAAGTTTACGCATTTATTTTTTCACAAAGTTTTGGTGAACTTGTCATACAAGCTATCAGAAAACTGTCATTTATTTAATTGTTAATATTCTATTCCTAAAAATAATTCTTGACTAAGGTAAGTAAAATAAAAGTTCTTATATATCGCAGTATCCACTTCTCAGGACTGCTCAAAGCGCTTTATACAATAATATCTAACAATCATATACTCAATCATAACCAAGGCCAACAGTTAGCACCATTACAACATTTTGATGTTAAACTGGTTCCCATGTCCCAAATTATAACATTGCATGCAGCAGATAATAGTTTAATGATCAAAAATCTAAACTCCAAAATTATGCCTCTGCTGAATGACTGATCCCTCAATCGGTTAAATGAAAAAAAGAAAAAAAAAACAATAACTCTAAATAACTACCTATGTGTTTGTTGAAATAAAGAACAAACAATAACTCTAAATAACTACCTACGTGTTTGTTGAAATAAATAACAAACAATAAATCTAAATAACTACCTACGTGCTTGTTGAAATAGATATCAAACAATAACTCTAAATAACTACCTACGTGTTTGTTGAAATAAATAACAAACAATAACTCTAAATAACTACTTACTTGTTTGTTGAAATAAATCGTCAATCGGTAGATGAGAGGGGAATGATCCAAGGAGGAGAATGAAGACAGAAAGAGGTGAGTGGACATTGGTGCCTGAGGGGAGTGCACTTACAATATTCCAAAGTCAGAGAGAGATCAAGATACCTGAGCTGTCTTTTTCATTGACGTCTGGACACTTGGGGTGGTTGAGTGTGGACAGGGCCAAAGACTCATTGCCTGTGACACAATCACAACTATTACTTTATAAACAGCAACAAATTTTTTGATTCAACTATAATTAATAAAAATAACATTAATATAGTTTATTTAAGATTAAGTCCACATGTACATATATAATATATATGTAAAATAACCCATATGTATGCATATTGAAATGGATTAAAATATAATATATATATAGACATGCTTTAAAAGTGACATATATATATAACTTTTAAAGCATGTATGCATATATGTATATATATATATATATATATATATATACTCATATTACGATATGTCAACTTGGCAGTATTATTGATGAATCTAGGTTATCTGAATTGAGGGAAAAAATTCTTTGATTTGTAATATTTATGTCAAAACCCATAACTTGAACATGACGTTTAAGCACAGAAACGTCTCAAACGATCTTACCATCCATGAGTGCTTCGTGGAGAATGTTTGTGTAGCTCCACTGGACACTGAGAGGAGGGGGGAGGTCTCCCTTGATGTGGGTGGTCAGTGTGGTGGGCAAGCCATCGGCCGTGCTCCGGTAGTGTTCTATGATGACGTCGAGTCCTGCACAAGGAGAAACACGAGAGGAACTTGGAGGATTCCTGCTCTTCTTCTGACATTTTGTTTTTATAAAAACTTAATGTTGAAAAATGTTGGTTACTTAAGTATGATCTCATATATGTAAACAATTATGTGTTTAGCATTGGTTCAAACTACCCCCTCATACCAAAATAACAAACACGTGGTGAGAAACTTATGATTTTTAAAACCAAAAATGGCATTTAGCATCAATTTGCATTAACACATGTTTTACTCACTATGTGGCACCACCATATCAATTTATTTTCCCTTTTTCAGGAATCCTTATGAAAAGCACCTTCATGAGTAGACACGTGGTCATGTAAGCAACACAATTACTTTCAACCCAGACACCTTCCCTACACCATCAATGGCCCTGTAGTCCATTGTGGAAGCCTTAGGGTATAGCAGAGGTGATGATTCAGCAGGCATGAAAATTTACTTTTTGAGGCTATCTGGAACGTTATAAAACTTAAATAAACCAGTATTCATATCTATAGTCACTATTATAAAATGATGTATATTACAAAGGTTACTTAACAATAGCCATGCATAAATATAACATTGTGATGTTTCTGTGATAACACCACTAACGTCACCTGCGTGTTGATTATGGTAATATCACCCAATACTTGATGATAAACTTAGTTGTAATCAATTATTGGAGGATATTTCTTCTGCTTCTTTGTGGCAACTTGTAGATGGCATCTCAATGAATACAAGCACATCACGATTCTTGACTGTCATTTTTAAATCATAAGTTATAGGTTCCGAAACATAGCACAAAACAGTGAGTAGATTTGCAATAAGAAAGACCTGTACAGGATGTTGAACAATGTTTAACCCGACACGTACCATCCATGGGTGGGCCACTGTCGAGACTGTACACCCAGAGGGCCTGGGGGTTCTCTATGATGTGGTAATGCTTCACCTTCCCATTGCAGACAAACGACAGGACAAAGTCTCTGTCAAACGCTGCGTTGTCCCGAACAAGGAACCTGCCACTGTGTTTTCCATCTGCACAAGAAATACATATCTACATACATATCTACATACATACCTATATACATATCTACATACATATCTACATACATACCTATATACATATCTACATACATACCTATATACATATCTACATACATATCTACATACATATCTACATACATATCTACATACATATCTACATACATATATATATATACATATCTACATACATACGTATATACATATCTACATACATATCTACATACATAACTATATACATATCTACATACATATCTACATACATACCTATATACATATCTACATACATACCTATATACATATCTACATACATACCTATATACATATCTACATACATACGTATAGACTTATATCCACATACATACCTATATACATATCTACATACATACCTATATATATATATATATATACATATCTACATACATACCTATATATATATATGTAGATATGTATATATATATACATATCTACATACAACCTATATATATATATATATATACATATCTACATACATTACATACCTATATACATATCTACATACATACCTATATATATATACATATCTCCATACATACCTATATACATATCTACATACATACCTATATATATACATATCTACATACATACCTATATATATACATATCTACATACATACCTATATACATATCTACGTACATATACAGTGCCTTCCACAACAATGTGTGGAGAATGGACTTTCACAAGAACAATTATTCAATTGTCAATTAGAATTGTGACCGATCAATCCTTTGTAACAGACATAGTTGTAAGTTGTAAGTAAGTGAAATAATTATTTAGCCATGGCATGGGCTGTTTCCATATCTGTTTGAATGTGCACCCATATCTCCGTCAGTTTTGTGTATATCGTGCTGAAATTTTGCATGTGGTGATTGAGATGGTTTGTAGATTTAGACATTTTCTAAATTTGTCAGGGGGGGTGGAGAAATTGGGAGGCTCAATATTTCAAAAGGTTGTACGTGGAGTTCCAACTGCGGAATTTAATGTTTTTCTATATCATCGTAAAGATAATTATGCCATCTACAAATATGTTGCTGGATGTATACAGAAATTTGGAATAGTTTTTAAGTTATTGATATTTGAAACTCCTCAGCACTTAACATGCACCAAGTCTACCTGTCGCTGGTCACGTAAGCATGCTACTTCTGGCAAACAACACACTACAATAATTCTGTAGGGTTCTAGTCATGAATTTAATGTTTTTCTATATCACTGCACAGGTAATTAGTCCATGTCCAAATGTGTCACTAAGTGTATGCAGACAAATGTATTAGTTTTTATGTTATTAACGTTACAAAATCCCGGACGCATAACCCAGCTACCTATTGCTGGTTACGTATACGGTACACGGGTGAGCGCGTGCGATTTACAGCAAAAGGTTGTCCTAACAATTAAGCTAGTGACCAGTTACAATTTATTAATGCGGGTAGGCTGGAAACATTTTGGATAGGTTTGGGGTGTCTGGAACTCAAATGTAGTCTATTTTCAGTGTTCATAATTATGTCAACAATACTTTTTTACATTTCAGTTCAAATGGTTTAACGGTGTATATGCCTGCCTTTTTCCCAGCTAGTCATTCTATAAACTTCCAATGCTAGAGTTATCAACCTCAGAACCTGCTACCTAGCCTAGCCCTAGCCCTAGGCCTGGGCTAGGCCAATGATTGTGGGCATTTACACAAACTTCGAAGAAGAACATTCGACTTTGTGACATGCTGACAAACATGTAACAAACAGTAATTTACACAGCAGTAATACCTTTGGAAAGAGCCGTTTCGGCTTGTTTTCTGTTGCAACCTTTGTGGAACCATTTATAATGTTCTAGTTTCATTGAACGCGTCAGGGCGTCATTTTCCAGCAAACGGTCCAGGTCCAACTTCTTCGTGCAGGCAGGGTTTCCCCCTTGTTTATTGTTGTCACTAGACTTTTCAGCGGGTGGAGGCTTAAACTTTTCGTGTTTCTTTCCTTTAAAATGCTTCAAAAACTTAGCCATAGTTATTAAAAAGGTAACGTAAACAAACTTAACAGAAATTGTATAACTTCCTCGTTAGAAGTTTCAGTCACCGCCCGGCAGGGACCCGCAGAACATGAAGGGATTTCCCCTTGCAATGACGTCATCGATAATAAATAAATAACTTGTTATTACGAATAAATTACCATATATATACCTGCGTATGCAATACACATACCATGAATGTATCAATTTCAGGTATACATAGTACAATTTAAAACACATCGAAAAATAAATTTGATAAAGTCTCGACAGTCCAGATTCTCGCCCGGTTGCGTGAGCGTGACTTCGCCAGAACGATAGTCTGGGGTAAGACCACATTAAGGATTCGTCCGAGAGAGTTCCCAATAGAAATGGCAATATGCAGGTTGTGTGAATTTCTTAGAGTATTTGTATAGTGTTGATTGAGTAGAAATTATGTTTTTCTGCAGCGTGGTACCAGAGCTGTAAAATTGTGCTTTTCTGCGTATAGACACAGGTGTCATTTGGCTGTATGATGTCATTAAGGCAAATCACTGTCTGGTTCTAGCAGAAATGAAGGGGTGTCAGGTTTGAAAGTGGTTTATGGAAAATTGAGGTATGAGAATTTTACGAATTTTGCACAGCATGTGTATGAATAGAGGGTAAATATGGTGTAGAAATTTAAAGAAAACTGTTGGGTAAAATTTACAGGAAATGACGGAAACGTTATAATGGCCGCCTATGGGGAAATCTAATGTGGTCTCACCCCAGTCTAGATGACAAAACTGGTGTTTCCTCTCCACGCACACGTTATGTGACTCACTCTTATACTTGGTCACAAATCTGAAACACATTTTTATTTAAATTATGTACTCTAACTATAACTACAATAAACTACACATATTTAACTACTTGATATTATTTATCACTACGTGATCTACTGGTGCCAAGTATTATGCCTTACGTAAGGCACATAAACATCACCTAGATAAAATATAACGCCCGGATAAATGTAAGCGCAACAACGTATTGTCAGGATTTGCGGTCTATTAATAATTATTAGTCTCGCATAACTGACTCTCGCCTGGCTGCGTGACTTTGCCAGGAAGATAGTCTGGCTAAGAAGCGTGTTTTGACTGCTCACTGCCAGTTAGCATGTCTATCCCCCAGAATGTTTATATATTATGTATGTTTTGATAACGAAATGAAATTACGAAATAGTGCCCGAAATAGTATTATTAAAAAAAAAAAAAATGAATCTTAAACTAAATGAACACAAACAAAAGTTTCATGTACTCTGGAATTCGAACCGAGGACCTTGAATATAGCAGCTCGACACACTACCAATTTAGCCACCAAGATCAGCACGTCTTGGTTGTACTTTCGCAACTATATATATTAGTTAGCAGTCCGACCGTTATGCGAGACATCTCTTGCACTTTGTTGAGTTAAATTTGTCCTTGTTTGGTATTTATATCATGCTTATTTCCATCAAAATTGTTTGCACCTTAATCGTGATGTATTTTGTGCAAATAATAAATTATATATATATGTATAAATTATGATGTATGCTGGTGTTATTTTTTTCAAATAGCTTTGAAAATATAAATTTCACAATTGAAAATTTTTATGACCTTGGCAAATTTTGGCCAAGTTTTACATTATTGACACTGAACCATTTAATATTAAATCCAGTGCCATCAACATTTTTGTAATTATGTGCATTTAATTTAACATTTATAATTGTTATAATAAAAAATAGTAATTAAAATGTTGCCATGATATTTTTATTACTTTACTACCAAAAAATTAAATGCCAGCTTTTTAATAGTTTTCTTAATAATCTGTAGTGTAAGATTAATTATACAAAAACAAAGTCCAATGACACCAATATGATTGTATTATTTTGATAATACACTGTTATGTTATTAAACACTAGTGGTATTGCATTATTTAATTTGTATCACACACATACATTAATAGTTTTCCTTTATTTCATGTTGAAGGATTCTGCTGCAAATGTATGAAGAGTAACGATACGGTGAAGATAACTTTTGTGAAAACTGGATACATCACTTACATGGATATATGAACTGACTACATCTACATTGAACCTGTGAACGGTGTCCTGTGAAACTGACATACTTCACTTGCATGGATATATGAAACAGTGAACGGATTATATCTACACCCAACCAACAGTGACCTGTGAAACTGACATACTGCACTTGCATGGATATATGAAACAGTGTCCCAGGAACATTGGCACACTGCACTTGCATGGATAATATGAAACATTGAACCGATTATATCTGTGCTTGGCCAACAGTATCCTGGGAACATTGGCATACTTCACTTGCGATATAACAGAACCAACTATATCTACACTGAGTCGGCAATGTACTTTGTTCCTCCTTCTGTAGTTTCCTGTATGTGCAGTGAAGCTGACTAGTTCTTGTACTTCTGCTGTTTCAGTTGTTTTCAATTTTCTACTTGCGAACATTATATTAACATTACTTCGTGTTGAAGTGAGACATAATTGAACAAAACAATAAAATATAATTATTGTAGTACAGACCTTTGCACCGTACTGTAAACATTTTATCACACAGTGAACTGTGCAGGAAATGACAACGATCTTAGAATGTATAATAAATGGTGTTAAATCCAAGTGGTGTTTCTTTGCAACAATGATTAACACTCTGAGTTTGTAGGGAACACTTCAATGTTTACAAACATATGTAGGTCAAATTCAATGAACGTCAAACAATCGGGTCAAAGTAATGTCACAATGGCCAACATTTAATTAATAGTTGAACTTTAATTTTGCTAGCACAACATATCATAATTATTAAGTAAAAATTAATTGGACATTAATATAGACAATTAGGTCAGAGGTCAGGTATCAATGTATACATACATGGTCCATCACAACCATTTAAAAGTTACTAACTCCACGTGTTACCCAAAGTAATTTAATTAAGTAATTTGTCAACATAAATAAATCAATACTCGTACAAGATCAATTATCTAGGTCGTGTTAAGGTCATATGCTATTATGGTCAAGGCTAAACATTAGTTACCTTTAATTTGCTAGCACAACATACCACAATTAATAAATTGGTGCAAACATGCAATTAGGTCAGTTTAAAAAAAAACAAATATGGTCATTATTGATTCAGGCTTTACTATGCTATTTTATGGTCAATGTGTACATAAATGTTCCATTCTACCAATTTATAAACTTACCAAGCCATTGTGTCACACATAATAATTTAATTAGGTCATTTATTATAAATAGGTCAATGGTCATTAAAGGTCAAACAACTAGGTCATGCAGTATTAGGACAATGTTTTTGGGTCATTGCTTTTTATTTTACCTCAATATCTTCCTTAGAACATATTATATAATGTATGCTTATATTCAATGCCACATGGTGGCAGCACAGTCTGCACAAGCTCCGGATCACAAGAAATGGACTTGAATCCAATTACCTTTTTTCCGAAACGAAGAAACGTATTTATTTTGTTAATAATAAAGACATTTCAAAAATTCAAACGGTTGTAAACTACATAGCATGCACTATCACACAGAAGTGTTTAAATGATTATAATTATAGCAATTTTGATTTTTTTATAATGTACCTGTCAAGAAGCAGGTGAAACAAATCATTGCAGCATATGTCACTGAACTACGCACAATACCAAAGAACTGTAATCATGAAGGTATAACACCTGGCGAAATCTTACGTGACCAACTGGTGCTAGGATTGCGCGATAACAAAGTAAGAGACGACTACCGAGAGTCAACGATCTGACTTTAGTAGAAAAGGCAATCGACATATATGCGAAGACGCAGAACAGACAACTGTGCAGCTACAAGCAATGCAAAAAGTGCACACGACACGGTTAATTCTTTATGTACAGAAAGCATATAGAAATAACATGCTAATGGGTTAAAGCCTTGTTTTGTTAGTTCCACTGTGTCTGTTAAGTGCAGCAAATAACATACACATGCGACATCTGCCTATGAAATACGGTTGCTGTGTGTTCAAAAAGCTTTTCCTAATAAACTACTGGCATAACAGTATTGAGGCTAATTTGTATTAAAGCAGGTGCATATCGTAGGCGAATCCAGGGGAGCACAGAGGGCATGTTCCCCCCAGAGCTTTGGCCGTGCTATGTTTGCAGTAGAGTGGCATGACCCCTAGACCTTTTGATGTGCTCTCGTTATGTGCTCCACAAGACCTTTGGGATGTGCTCCACTTTAGGCAAGTCTCAAAGAGAGGGGAGGAATTGAAGGTTTTTGGTGGGCTTTTGAAATTGTAAACGTCGCCGCGAAAAATGTTCTACCCACTCCTGTCCCCGTCTCCTGACGTCATTACCTAAGAGCGCAGAAGAGGAGTCATGTTGAAGGTCTGGCTCAGCCTGGTTGCCCACCCAAAATAAATTTGGTTTGGCCACCAGTGGAGGTTTTTTTGGCAAGCCTCAAAGAGGGTGCAATTAGAGGTTTTGAGCCTCCATAGACTACCCTTTCTTGATCCCCGGCATATATATATCCCCATAAATTGCCTTGTTTTCCTTTAATGGTATCTCAATGAAGACACAGTCACAGAGAAACAAGAAAGTATTGTGTTGTCAGTAATCGACCAAGATGCAAAATCACCTGTAGTTTAATGTGGATATGTTATTATGTTGGTCATAAATTTTGGATGGTCTCAAAATTTGCAAAGTCCAAAAATATAAAGTGTTGAGTCAATCAAACGCCCCACTACCAATACAAAATTGCTATCAACATCAATTTGCATTAACATATGTTTCAACCGCTGTAGATGCAATGTTATCACTGCGTGGCATGTATGTACTAATGTTATCTCTGCAGTTAAAAATGTGTGGCAGTATGTACTAATGTTATCTCTGCAGTTAGAAATGTGTGGCATGTATGTACTAATGTTATCACTGCAGTTAGAAATGTGTGGCATGTATGTACTAATGTTATCAATGCAGTTTGAAATGTGTGGCATGTATGTACCAATGTTATCAATGCAGTTTGAAATGTGTGGCATGTATGTACTAATGTTATCACTGCAGTTAGAAATGTGTGGCATGTATGTACTAATGTTATCACTGCAGTTAGAAATGTGTGGCATGTATGTACTAATGTTATCACTGCAGTTAGAAATGTGTGGCATGTATGTACTAATGTTATCACTGCAGTTAGAAATGTGTGACATGTATGTACTAATGTTATCACTGCAGTTAGAAATGTGTGGCATGTATGTACTAATGTTATCTCTGCAGTTAGAAATGTGTGGCATGTATGTACTAATGTTATCTCTGCAGTTAGAAATGTGTGGCATGTATGTACTAATGTTATCACTGCCATTAGAAATGTGTGGCATGTATGTACTAATGTTATCACTGCAGTTAGAAATGTGTGGCATGTATGTACTAATGTTATCACTGCAGTTAGAAATGTGTGGCATGTATGTACTAATGTTATCACTGCAGTTAGAAATGTGTGGCATGTATGTACTAATGTTATTACTGCAGTTAGAAATGTGTGGCATGTATGTACTAATGTTATCACTGCAGTTAGAAATGTGTGGCATGTATGTACTAATGTTATATATGCAGTTAGAAATGTGTGGCATGTATGTACTAATGTTATATCTGCAGTTAGAAATGTGTGGCATGTATGTACTAATGTTATCACTGCAGTTAGAAATGTGTGGCATGTATGTACTAATGTTATCTCTGCAGTTGGAAATGTGTGGCATGCATGTACTAATGTTATCACTGCAGTTAGAAATGTGTGGCATGCATGTACCAATGTTATCACTGCAGTTAGAAATGTGTGGCATGTATGTACTAATGTTATCTCTGCAGTTAGAAATATGTGGCATGTATGTACTAATGTTATCTCTGCAGTTAGAAATGTGTGGCATGTATGTACTAATGTTATCTCTGCAGTTAGAAATGTGTGGCATGTATGTACTAATGTTATCTCTGCAGTTAGAAATGTGTGGCATGTATGTACTAATGTTATCTCTGCAGTTAGAAATGTGTGGCATGTATGTACTACTGTTATCACTGCAGTTAGAAATGTGTGGCATGTATGTACTAATGTTATCACTGCAGTTAGAAATGTGTGGCATGTATGTACTAATGTTATCACTGCAGTTAGAAATGTGTGGCATGTATGTACTAATGTTATCTCTACAGTTAGAAATGTGTGGCATTTAGTGTAAAACAAGTTTCATGACATTTTTTCCATTGACATTACATATAAATATTGTTTCATGTGTACCCAGAATGGTTCAGTGATCGTATAGACAATCTTATAGTTGCCTAAATCCAGTCTGTATGTTTTATTTTGACAAAATAATGAAACGTTTGTGTTTAAAGTTACCCTGGTCATAGCATTTATGATTTTGGAGACTGGCACAAAGGGCACATAACCATACCAAAGGGTTAAATGTCATCGAGTTAGAAGAAATAACCGACAGTTAGAAAAACAGTACACAGGGTAACAATTTATTTATAACTGACCTGTCAAGTTTGCGCACACAAGTACGCACACCCAAACAGTACAACATTAATACATATAAACGTCAACATAAACAGATGAAAAAATCAATCCATCTAAAATGGGTCGTTCCATTACTTCAGTTCCAAGGCATCAGTATTCCGTAGCTACAGCATCATTTCACGGGATTGCATTCTTCTTTGAAAAAAACCTGTTTGTTCCTGTGAAACCACATAGCTATGGACACATAACTTTTTTTTTCATCACATTTCAGCCGGAGCCCCATGCTCAAGAGTGAGCATTAGAGATGTTTTGCTGTTGAAGGAGGTAGTTTTTTTGTGATGTCGAGGGAGATAATGTAAATTTGTTGCAATCGAGGAGGGTGACATTGTACAGAGTTACATATGAAACAACTGTTTATACCATTCCAAACGAAGCAGTATAAGTTCCCTCCAAGCAGAACTTGTTACCCCAAGTGCAAGCAACCCCTTCCTCAGCAGAACCTGCACCAACTCATTTGTGTTTGCAACAGGTTGTTTATTAGTAATAGCCCACTAGGTAGTATAAACCTCTGGAAACAGGTAACCAAAGTATAACATTACCATACTGCTGTTTCTGCCGTGTGCTTCAGTAGTGGTGATATATTCTTACACATGATTTCAGTATAAAAACAGCGACGACTTCATGAACTGATTTTGCATGCGCAATACACTTACGTTACGTATACAACTGCTGAATCTTCACACAAATACTCATTAATGTACACAAATATAAGACATCCCATACATAAATACAACAAAAGATGACGCAGTAATGCAAACATAAAATATGTGTGGATACTCTCGGTGACCGACAGAAATAGTTTGTCATACACAAATTTATGTCATCTTGTTCAGGGGTCAGTTTCATGAAGCGTTCATACCACAAGAAGGTTTGAACAGAGAGGTCAACTGGAAACGCTCATGCACGCAGTGTTGCAAATAAATGTATGTAAGAAGTAACTATATAATTCCTTCATATCATGATTCTTACGTATGAATGCTTCATGAAACCAGACCCTGTCTTTCTGTTATCAAAAAAACCATTTAAAATGGACTGACAATCAAGTTTTAAATGGACGTAGTCTGTTCGTCTACCTGGAATTAGTGGGCATTGTAATTACTAACTGGAAGTCTGCTGTGTTGACTGTGGGAAAGTGATCATCGCTGTACATCAAATGGTATAGCAGTTAACTCAGCCTGACTCTAGATATTTTGTTCACCAGTTGAACATGTACCAGTTGTCGTGCCTTCTAATTGTAACTGTTACTAAACACAATTTGTTAGCATAGTCTCAAGAACATTATATTAATTAATACATTAAAAACTAAGAACAGACTATGTCCTTTTAAACATTCCTCAACAGGTACTGACCGTGCAGTAATTTAAAGTCATTTTCATTTCTCTCAGTGAAACACATGTTGAACTGTCCAGCAGCACTGCCGACCAATTCATAAGTACATACACTGGAACAAGACAGCAATGGTATCCTGCCTTTGGTACTCACCAGCTATTAAACTGGTCACGCCTGATTAGTTCAAATGAAAGAATAAGGCGCATTCTATGTACACCTGTCCCACCCTTCATACGTTGACACAGACTATCCAGTCGACCAGACAGCTGTTTTGGGGTCTATAAAACTGAGGATGTGACACTGTCTTGTTCTTGCAGGTTTCCACAATAGCCTGCTTTAGACACCCACACATCTCAGGTCAACTGGTGCAGTCGACATGGTCACATGACCTGTGTGACATCACACTAGTCAACAACTGCCCTAGATGATGGTCAGTCATCACACACCCAGTACTCCTAGACAGCCTTGTTGGTCTTGGTCTTGCTCTTTCCTTTTGTCTTCTCTTTCTTCTTCAGTCCATCCATGTTTGCCTTCAGAACGTTGGCGTATGCCTGATAAACAGCAGCATAGATTAATAGGTCCGATTTAATTGAACATAATTTTAGAATTTCTTGCAGACAAACTGTAGTTACCCTATTCATTTAACTGATGTTACTGCGAATATGTTCTGAAAACTTATTGACATTAGAGGTTAATTATTATTTATTTATTATAATATTGCAATTTGTTTTAAGAGTTGTTATTGGTAGTTTTTATTGTAGCCATTTACTTCTTATTGTGTTGTGAATATCCAAGAATATAAGGGGGATTAATATAAGAGGAAAAACAGTAGTTTATTAATTGTAGTTGCATTTTAAAGGCATCAGGACTTGTATTACAGGACATGCATTACAGGCATTGGGGGAACATTGTACCACCGTAGACATGTAAGCTGTTATACAAAATTATCTAGATTTAATCATTTAACAATTTATATATTATTATGGTTTTAGCAAATGTTTATAATCCCCTTCTTGATGCACAACCAAAACATATTGCATACAAAATTAAAACATAAGCCATCTGAAATGCAAACACCAGATAAACAATAACAAAATGAATGGAAGCGTATTTCTGCTTATTCACCACAATAATACTTACCAACTGGAACTTATTCATGTCTCTCTGACAAACCTACAAAAAAAATCACAAACATTTAGGTTTTTTATGCTGGACTAGTTATCACATGACCAGGCTGTGTCACAAAGAAGAAATCATGTTGCATGGTGACAATGCAGTTATCACATGACCAGGCTGTGTCACAAAGAAGAAATCATGTTGCATGGTGACAATGTAGTTATCACATGACCAGGCTGTGTCACAAAGAAGAAATCATGTTGCATGGTGACAATGTAGTTATCACATGACCAGGCTGTGTCACAAAGAAGAAACCATGTTGCATGGTGACAATGCAGTTATCACATGACCAGGCTGTGTCACAAAGAAGAAACCATGTTGCATGGTGACAATGCAGTTATCACATGACCAGGCTGTGTCACAAAGAAGAAACCATGTTGCATGGTGACAATGTAGTTATCACATGACCAGGCTGTGTCACAAAGAAGAAACCATGTTGCATGGTGACAATGCAGTTATCACATGACCAGGCTGTGTCACAAAGAAGAAACCATGTTGCATGGTGACAATGCAGTTATCACATGACCAGGCTGTGTCACAAAGAAGAAACCATGTTGCATGGTGACAATGCAGTTATCACATGACCAGGCTGTGTCACAAAGAAGAAACCATGTTGCATGGTGACAATGCAGTTATCACATGACTAGGCTGTGTCACAAAGAAGAAACCATGTTGCATGGTGACAATGTAGTTATCACATGACCAGGCTGTGTCACAAAGAAGAAACCATGTTGCATGGTGACAATGTAGTTATCACATGACCAGGCTGTGTCACAAAGAAGAAATCATGTTGCATGGTGACAATGCAGTGATGAAACATTATTTTGTATCACTAAACTAAATTGTGTATTGTAATAATCACAACTTTTGGCACTACAAACCATCGATATGTGAACAAAATAGATGTTTACGCGATGTAAATATTTGCAAAAGTAGATAAACAAACGAAAAATGTACAACTCAAAACATGTCCAAAACAGTCAATTCAACGATCGCTAGCATCCTTAAATAACTCGTCCAATCCCAATGATTTTGGTTTTCAGGCGTGTCATTCTTCAGTTCAGTTATACACTCCACCCATTTTTAGTTGCCAACGAAACTGACATTCTCCAAATCGGCATTAGTCACAAGCACGAAAATCAACCAACCAAAGGAGGATGTTTAGTTAACAATCTAATAACTTGGTATTGTTTTATATCATGTAAAGTGCCATGTACAATCTATTCTTCATTGGATCCGATGATATAAAGTACCAAATACATAGTTAAATCAATCCAGGACAGCGAATCACATTCCATCATCTACGAGCACATGGTCAGTGTCTTTGAACAGGGTCACCTGGAATGATGCACCCTAAATGCTTTTATTATCAGGAGTAGGGTTGCATCTTCAATCTGGTGAAACATTGAATGAATTTATTCTTAGTTTTATCAATTCAGTATGTCCTGTTTGGCTAGTTTCACACATACCACGGTACTGAGCTTCTTGTTGGCCAGCGTGGCTCGGATGAGACACTTGTGTTCGGCTGCCTCCAGTGCCTGACTGTGACCTTCCCGCGGCTTTGGCTTTGTCCTGCCGTCATCTGCAAGTACACGGCACACACATAAATTACACGACATTTCAAATATAACCAAGCAAAATAAATACTGAGTGAGAACACAAGTTAGTCACAGATAGCACATCACCTGGTACAAGCTAACACACATGAGAATCTCAAATTAGTTTTACAAAATGAAATATTTTATTATATTTTGTGGCAACATACCTGGGTAATCACAAAAGAAGATATGCTCTTTAAGTACTTGTACTTTGCAAGAGGGCAGAGAAAATGTCTTGTTTATGAAAGCATGGTCCTGCGTTCCATTGTTGATCGGATATGTTTTCTTCTACTATTAATTCCCACAGTCCATTTTCTGACATTAACGCCAATGGGCGTTTACAGAATGTGATCCCAGCTCAGTGAGTCCACTACACGTTTTTTCCATTTCTCTGCTGGATCTTTTAATTCCCCTGGCATAAACATGAGACAAAAGGGACCAATGGCTTGTAGCATCTCTTCCAAAATTAAATCACCCAAGTTTCCACATGGTAGCCGATACTGGTACTGAACCACCAACCAGTAAGCACTAGGATTTGAACCCTAGTTCCTCCAATTGAGTCCGGCACTCTTGACCGTTTGACCACTGGCCCCCACCCGACCACCGCGTCCCACCCGACCACAGTATCACAACGTCGCACAATCCAATCTAAATGGCATTATTTGTCAAATAGGATGTCTTCACAAAGTCACATCATCTTACAGGTTCTTGCAGGTCCTCTTCTGGCTTCTAGGCTGTGATGCCTCTTACGCCAGCTCTAATGATTGTTGTAAAACTGTATGGTGCACATGCGTCTGACGAGTTGTTCCATGATAGGGGTGGGGCTATGTAGTTGAGCTTAATTGGGTAGTTTTCCATAATTTGTCTAAAGGACTGGACTGATGGAATCTCAACCACAGATTGTGGGAGGCTGTTTCATACGTTTGTGCATCGGTGTAAAAATTTATTTTTCATGTTTAACCGACATCGTTCTCTGAATATTTTTAGATGGTGCTCTATCGTATGATTCATTATCCCTTATTAAAGTTACAATGTTTGATAACAATGCTGTATCATGACTGATTTTGACAATTGTTATATATCAGTTTCTCAGCCATATATTAACATGTGTACTAAAATTAATATAAACAATATTGAATAAAAATTGGATAACCAAAAATGTATGCATTTTCATTCCTAAACTAAAGTACAAAACTCAAAACAACAAAGGACTATTTATAGATCAGTCGTATTATCGAATTGGTGAAAGTTGTAATTACATATGTCAGAACTGACAGATACTGCAAGACTGAAGAAGTTTGACGAATATGAGACAAATTTGAAGGCCATATGCCACTCAACGAGAATGCTCGGTCTCGGGGAATACACACATTTCTTCATCGTGATGTTGAGAGAACCAGATGACTTGGACTTCTGAAACAGCCTCGTTAATTCGCTCAAAAACTGAAACACAGACAGACAGACGTTTAGTATCACATATTTATGCTATAATTCTACGTTAAAAGCACATACAAGTGCGTCCAATGCAAAAATACAAACCGTGTCATTTTCTAGCAACACCATCTTCTGTGACTTCGGCTTCGCTTGCAGTGTTGACCAATCTACATGTTACGTGAATGTTCATTGGGTAACAGCCAGGTTCTGACCAATCAAATCATTTGTTACAAACTAATATTGGCTTCCGGTCCTCGTGTCAATGCGCGCTGCGTTGGAGCGTTTATCTTTGTTTATCGCTCAGTCTACCGAATCGTACAATAACCGTTTTCAATGCTAGTAACAATGGTTGAACAGGTTTCTTTGACCCTGACAGAAGACGAAGCTGCACTCTATGATAGGCAGATACGCTTGTGGGGATTGGATGCACAGAAAAGGTATTTATTAACAGATAAACACTGCATGAATGTCTGAATTTGAATTATCGAATATGCAAGTGAAGTGGCTGCTTCGCCTTCGGCGCCTTCAGTCTTCAAGCATCACTTGGGTCTTGGTGCTTTGGCGTTCAAAACGAAATCTCTCAAGACTCAACGCGGCTCAGATGGTGTACGCTACTAACGGTTGATGACGTAGTCGTAGCCATAGGGATCACAGGGGTATCAAGTCAAGTGGAAGGGACGTTCATGCCTGACGAACCTTTTAGTGTACCTGGATAAGGTCACATTAGGGTGGTCGGACCCAAATTTTGTTTCGTAAAAAAAAATGTTTTCTCATTTTTCCCTGATAGTAGTCACTATAAGAAGTACAATGGTAGTTGTTTCATGTATCTAAGTGAAATATTAAAAAAACTACAGCTTGGTAAAGTTTCGAATTTCATGACATTTTCTGACGGTTTTCTGACAGATCTAATTTTGCATATAAATCACAAGAATTTTGGTTATAATTTATTTCCCCTGATAGTAGTCACTAATAGAAGTGCAATGGTGCTTGTTTCATGTACATAAATGAAATATTAAAGAAACTGCAGTTTTGTAAAGTTTCTAATTTCATGATTTTTTCCGACAATGTTCCGGTGGATTTGATTTTGCATATAAATCACAAGAACATTTTTTCTAAAATATGTTCCCACATAGTGGTCACTATAAGAAGTAAATGCTATGCATTTCATATAGCTAAGTACAACATTAAGAAAACTACAGTTTTGCAAAGTTAAAAATTTCATGAATTTTTCCGAATGTTTTCTGATGGATCTGATTTTGTACATAAATCACAAGAAAATTACTTTTTATCATCTCGAGTCTTTTGCCATCTATAAAGAAGGCCAATACAAAATTACATGTAACAATAAATACACACATAAAAAAGTAAATACACACACCATGCATTACAATTCCATTAAATCATGAACACAATACAGCAACTGAGCAAAGATGATCAGTGTGGTTCCATCTTCATAACATTAAAACAACTGTATGAAGTTGCAACCACATGAAAGGCATTGTTGATTGGGCTGTGGATTAGAACCACAAAATGACAATACTAGTCTCCATTACACAACACTTGTTATATTGGGCAAAGCCAATAACTGCTATGATTGACAAGCCAATTAACTCGTAATACACAGTGGCACAAAATGCCAATAATAGTCCCCATTACACAACACTTGTTATATTGGACAAAGCCCATAACTACTATGATTGCCAAACCAATTAACTTGTGATATACTGTGGTTAAACCCATTGCTATCATCAACAATAGGGCCTACTATTATACTTATTTGTCTATGATTATATACAATTAATATATATAATAAAACAAAGTGTTTATTTACTGTATATTAGTTTATGTATACTATATAGTGACAAATACAAAGATACAATCTTATTCTGTAATTTTAAATATAAAAAAGAAAACTGGTATATACATATTAAATACAACAATAGTAGGCCCTACATCAAAATCAATTATAACGATACAACATTTTATAAACAAATAATAATACAATAAATGAATTGAAACATAAATTATCATAAATTGTAATAATGTAACCAACACACAATATTATGTATATGCTAAATAGCTCAAAAATGGTATAATTGAACTAAAGTAATACCAAGAATACCAATAAATAAACTAATAATATATTAATATAAACATCAATCAAACATGGCAGCAATGAATTACTCAGATGTAGGCATAGGTACTTGGCAGTATTAATCAAAGTCACCCGCTGTCAATCACATCGCTATCCGAGTCACGAGTGCATTGTATACCACGATGCACTGCACGCGTACGGGGAAGAAGGCAAAATGGCGATTTCGTTTGAGACGGGGGTTCCATAAACGGACGTTGTGCATGTTTGTGCTATCAATTGGTAAGCCATCGCTGTAATCACGTTATCGTTGACACAATTCTTTATCCTTCTGCATATGCTTTCCGTTGAAACCGACTAACTAAATACTCACAAAACATCATCAAACAGAGGCCATTTAAAATCCATAATTACTATAATTTTTTATCGACGGATTACAATTATATTTTCAGATTCATTTTCCTCTGAATTTCCTCTTTCTTCATCACATTTCAATATGGATGTACTCATTAACATAATCTCACAAATCAGTTTGATAGGTGGGGCCTGTCAACGTGATCCAAGATGGCCAGACGCATAAATCAAGAAAACCAAAATACGACACAGAGTAAAAAAATCATTATTGCTAATAAACACCGCCAACATTTTTTTTTTCAGCGCACACACTGACATTATTACAACATAAGAAAATTCACAAACCAACAGGTAGAATGCATGATAATAAACTACGGCCACTAAACTGGGACCCCTGTCTCCCATGTTGTCAGAAGGGGAGGTAAATCGGTCTGACCTCCCTAGTCACATCCTATATCGATAAAGGGCTTCCTGTGGACTCTATTTATCTAGATTTTAGTAAAGCTCTCGATCGAGTCCCACACTGCAGGCTGGCAACGAAACTAAATGCACATGGGATAGGAGGAGCGGTTAATAGATGGATATCGCAGTGGTTGACGGACAGAGTACAGTGTGTCATTATAAATGGCTTCAGTTCAGGGTGGTCACCTGTTAAGAGTGGAGTCCCCCAAGGGTCTGTTCTGGGTCCAATTTTATTTGTAATATATATTAATGACATAGACGAAGGAGTGTGCAACCATCTCCTAAAATTTGCAGATGACACTAAACTGTTCAGTCAGGTATCAACCTGTGAAGATGCTGAGAAACTTCAGAAGGACCTAAACAACTTGCACGGGTGGAGTGCAGAATGGACAATGTTGTTTAATGCAGAAAAATGCAAGTGTGTACATTATGGTCATAACAACAGGCAGTACGACAACTTCATGGGTGATAACCCCATAGAAACATCACATGTAGAAAAAGATTTGGGAGTGATAATAACAGACACACTTAATGTAACGGAGCAATGTGTTAAGGCATCAAATAAGGCTAATGCGATGCTAGGCATGATCAACAGAGCTATCAAATATAAGACCAAAGAAGTAGTTGTAAAACTATACAAGTCCTTAGTAAGACCTCACCTAGACTACTGCATTCAGGCATGGCGCCCATTCAAACAAAAATATATAGACTTATTAGAAAAGGTGCAACGTAGGGCAACAAGGATGATTTCAGATTTAAGTCACTTAGATTATCAAAGACGTTTAAGAGTGCTAAATATCACAACTCTGGAGACTAGACGACTCCGTGCTGATTTACTGGAAGTTTATAAAATATTCAACGGGTTAGAGAGTATTCTTCCTGCAGATTTCTTTGTTATGGAAAATAAACAGACCAAAACAAGAGGGCACCCCTTCAGAATAACCAAAGTGCACTCAAGATTAGATATACGCATGTACTCCTTTACTCAAAGGATAGTTAACGACTGGAATAGACTTCCGGAAGCAGCAGTGATATCCAAAAACATCAATCAGTTCAAGGGTCAAATTGACAAATATTTACGCAATAGGGCGGAGGATTACACGAGTCAACGTTTGACTCCCTTCCTCGTCAACTCCTTGACTACTAAATAGAAGAGGAGGATTCAAGGTAAATTCAAGGTAAATTCTACTAACTTTACATCTAGCCAATGACAATAGGGGGCGCTGCATGCGTCTTGCCAATAATTTATAGGCTAGTAGTAGTATTTGTACGCACTTTGTGGTTTGCAATGGTGTAGTCATTACTAACTGTTTATTGTGTATCCCGGGGTAAAAGAAATAGCCTATATCATGGCTATAACATGCTAATCCGACCAAAACTCGAGTATGCCTCTCTCATATGGAATCCACACACTGCCACCCAAATTAAACACCTTGAAAGAGTACAACACGGTGCTGCCAGATTTGTCAGAAAGATGCCAAACAAACTCAGCAGACCTGACAGCCACCCTTGGATGGTCAACTCTTGAACAACGACGCATTATCAAACAAACCCTGACATTTTACAAAATAGTAAATAACAATCAACATCACACCCCCACCAGGTCTACTAACACAGTCAAAAAACCGTGGCCAATACGTAGTCCCTAGGTGCTACATCAATGCAGCAGTATTCTCTTTCTACCCCTGAGCAGTTCGAATCTGGAATATGATCCCACCACAAGTTACTGACCTAGAAAACCCCATACGCCAATGGCTATTAGTTACTATTCCATGATTGTAGTTCAATGGTAATATTGTCTGTGACCCCTAGTTTCCGGGTCACGGCCTCGCATGTTTGGTTACTTCCTGTTGTGAGTTGCAGTTTTGTGTTCTCTTATTAAAACACTGTTCTAGTTACGCATACGTACTAGTGTTTGTTTGTGTGACTCGAAGTGTGCATTTGATCACCTAATGGCGATAGGCATAGCATTTCAAACAGCAATCATGAACCTCCCTTTCACCACATCCAATCACCTAAAGTGCCTGTAAAATAAATAAACAAACTACTCACAATGCATGCGCACAAACAAGCACCATAAAACCCTGTGTTAGCTCAATTTTGGGCTGTTTGGAGTAAATCACCTAAAGGCCCTTTTACACGAACAACTAGTTGGCGGACTAGTTGGCCAACTTGGTGTTGCCCAACTAGTCCGGCAACTAGTTGCTCGTGTACGCATTGGTTTAGGCACGATTTGTCACGGCGTCGACGGAGTCGTCCGAATTGGGGCTAGCCCCAATCTGACCGACTAGTTGTTCGGAGTTGTGCCTATTTATCCAACCAGCGCGCAATATGGTGATGACGTCGATAGGTCAACGGCGGGTTCATATACTTGTAAATATTTCGTTCGCCATTTTTTCTTCCACTTTGAATTAGAAGTTGATCGGAATAACGAACATAATAAAAGTTTGCGAAATATACACTCTAGGATCTACACATGCATGACAAAACAACGACAAATAGTAGAAGACTGCGACGTCCTTAGCACAACAAAGTAATGTGTATTTTAGATTTTACGTAAATTTGTTGCAATATTTACTACTGTCCCGACCCGAGTCCCAGGTCCATGCGGGTCGATCACTCGATGCACTATTTGTTGAAGTTAATGAACGCCTAGCTTGGCGACCCTAGCCTAGGCTAGACTACCAGGTACTGCAGGCAATGGTTTGAAGAGAAATAAATAACATCTGAGAACTGTAAGCGTTACCCGAGCGCTCCTAATCGTAAGCAGTCGCAGTCGAGGTCAAGGTCACAGTTCGCTGTGTCGGGACATGTCACATGTGTAAATGCACACGTAAAAGTTGTCGAACTAGTTGGGCAACACCGAGTTGGCCAACTAGTCCGCCAACTAGTTGTTCGTGTAAAAAGGCCTTAAGACTACGGTACATTCCAAATGGTATACTGACCAGTGCTTCCAAATTTTGTTGTAATTTGTAATAGAAAATGTGAGTTCAAAATAACAAAAAAGCCTGGACAACGCCAATGTTGTGTAAACAAGTCATAATTGGTAAACATTTCATGATGACAGTTGTTAAGACTGATTTAATTCAACATAAGATGCAGAGTTAAATTTGACTGTTTATGACCCATGTGTATATTTTGGTTATAGAGTGGGGTAATGTCATTGGAGCAATACAGACACAAACAGGCATTTGTGTTTATAGATAATGAAGTGGACATAGTGAGTTGAAAGTGAGTTGTAAAAATTAATATTTAAACTAATACTGACTTCAAATACAACAACACCTTTTCATGTAAAGCTTCAATATCCACCTTTGCTAGTGTTCCCAAACTTTGTGGACACGATATATGCTGGAAAAGTATGAAATTGCAAAATTTTTGCTTGCCTAGTCCTAGATTATTACATATGTTAGATGCCACTTTAAAATGTCTTAAAAAAGCATCTACGGTGTAACAAGATTTCTTTGTTTACAGACTGCGGGCAGCCAAGGTGTTGCTGATTGGCATAGGGGGCCTTGGGGCGGAAGTCGCTAAGAACATTGTTCTTTCCGGGATCAAGTCACTCACCATTCTAGATCACCGCCAGGTACGACTAACACATTTCTAGATCACCGCCACATATGTCTGACACATTTCTAGATCACCACTAGGTGCTACTAACAACATTTCTAGATCACCACTAGGTGCTACTAACAACATTTCTAGATCACCACTAGGTGCTACTAACAACATTTATAGATCACCACTAGGTGCTACTAACAACATTTCTAGATCACCACTAGGTGCTACTAACAACATTTATAGATCACCACTAGGTGCTACTAACAACATTTATAGATCACCACTAGGTGCTACTAACAACATTTCTAGATCACCACTAGGTGCTACTAACAACATTTATAGATCACCACTAGGTGCTACTAACAACATTTATAGATCACCACTATGTGCTACTAACAACATTTATAGATCACCACTAGGTGCTACTAACAACATTTCTAGATCACCACTAGGTGCTACTAACAACATTTATAGATCACCACTAGGTGCTACTAACAACATTTATAGATCACCACTATGTGCTACTAACAACATTTATAGATCACCACTAGGTGCTACTAACAACATTTATAGATCACCACTAGATGCTACTAACAACATTTCTAGATCACCACTAGGTGCTACTAACAACATTTATAGATCACCACTAGGTGCTACTAACAACATTTATAGATCACCACTAGGTGCTACTAACAACATTTATAGATCACCACTATGTGCTACTAACAACATTTATAGATCACCACTAGGTGCTACTAACAACATTTATAGATCACCACTAGGTGCTACTAACAACATTTATAGATCACCACTAGGTGCTACTAACAACATTTATAGATCACCACTAGGTGCTACTAACAACATTTATAGATCACCACTAGGTGCTACTAACAACATTTATAGATCACCAACAGGTAAAACTAATACATTTCTAGATCACTGCCAGGTACGACTAACACATTTCTAGATCACCGCCAGGTAAAACTAACACATTTCTAGATCACTGCCAGGTACGACTAACACATTTCTAGATCACCGCCAGGTAAAACTAACACATTTCTAGATCACTGCCAGGTATGACGAACACATTTCTAGACACTGCCTGGGGGGTCAGTATGCGAGACAAAGTATTGAAAACATATGAACCAAGAATACATATAAACAACATTTATAGGCCCTAATCATACTTACTTTATTATTAAGATAAATCTGAGTAACCATTAGCAGTTTGATTTGTCACAGCAAAGAGAATGTTTTGGGGCGATAATGTGTGACTAATGCAATTTGGGATGTTATTCAGGTCACTACTAGCTCAAACCTAAATCTAAGAACATGTTTTATTCATATTAAGTGCACTTGCACCTTTTGTACAAATAACGATGTGTTATGGTATAATATATTTGCACCGCAAAAATGAAGCAAAAATACTTTTTAACTGCGTAGGTCTAACACTAATAATTTACCAACCATGTATGTAAGGAAGGTTCGAAGGAGATGTCCTGTACGCCGAACAGATCTGGTATATTGGAGCACACAACAAACAGATCAACTTAACAGTAGCCCTGTGAACTGACATAATCTCAAACATACTGGATAAGTATGGCCATGAATGCTGCAAATGATCGTTTTCGGCTGATAGTTCCAAGATAAATCTTTGAACGCGAATGACATCATATAATCTTGGCAATGTTCACACCACCTGGTTATCATGCCTGGTAATGGCAATGATAGGCCAATCAGAAAAGACTACCAGTTGTTGCTCTGGCTGATATCTTTTTATAGATATATGCTGACGGAAACCAGTTTCGGGCTTCAGGCATTATCGGTTGTTACTAATATTTTTGGAGCTCCAAATTTGTAATGCATAAATTATAGATACTTCGTTACATTTATTAAATGTACACACATTTGTACTTTGTTACAAGTAAAAGTACTCCTAAAAATGTACTTCGTTACTCACAAAAAGTAAACTTTTCTACTCAAGTGCAGTAGCGAAGTACAGGCACTTCGTTACGTCCCAGCTCTGATCACTGCCAGGTCAAACTAACACATTTCTAGATCACCACCAGATACGACTAACACATTTCTAGATCACTGCCAGGTCAAACTAACACATTTCTAGATCACTGCCAGGTCAAAATAACACATTTTTAGATCACTGCCAGGTAAAACCAACATATTTCTAGATCACTGCCAGGTCAAAATAACACATTTCTAGATCACTGCCAGGTCAAACTAACACATTTCTAGATCACCACCAGGTACGACTAACACATTTCTAGATCACTGCCAGGTAAAACTAACACATTTCTAGATCACTGCCAAATAAAAATAACACATTTCTAGATCACTGCCTGGTACAACTAACATATTTCTAGATCACTGCCACGAGCGACTAACACATTTCTAGATCACTGCCAGGTACAACTAACACATTTCTAGATCACTGCCAAGTAAAACTAACATATTTCTAGATCACCACCAGGTACGACTAACACATTTCTAGATCACTGCCAGGTACAACTAACACATTTCTAGATCACTGCCAGGTAAAACTAACACATTTCTAGATCACTGCCAGGTACAACTAACACATTTCTAGATCACTACCAGGTACAACTAACACATTTCTAGATCACTGCCAGGTACAACTTTAACAACACATTTCTAGATAACTGCCAGGTACGACCAACACATTTCTAGATCACTGCCAGGTAAAACTAACACATTTCTAGATCACTGCCAGGTACGACTAACACATTTCTAGATCACTACCAGGTACGGCTAACACATTTCTAGATCACTGCCAGATAAAACTAACACATTTCTAGATCACTACCAGGCACGACTAACACATTTCTAGAACACTGCCAGGTCAAACTAACACATTTCTAGATCACTGCCAGGTAAAACCAACACATTTCTAGATCACTGCCAAGTAAAACTAACATATTTCTAGATCACCACCAGGTACGACTAACACATTTCTAGATCACTGCCAGGTACGACTAACACATTTCTAGATCACTGCCAGGTACAACTAACACATTTCTAGATCACTGCCAGGTAAAACTAACACATTTCTAGATTACTGCCAGGTACAACTAACACATTTCTAGATCACTACCAGGTACAACTAACACATTTCTAGATCACTGCCAGGTACAACTTTAACAACACATTTCTAGATAACTGCCAGGTACGACTAACACATTTCTAGATCACTGCCAGGTAAAACTAACACATTTCTAGATCACTGCCAGGTACGACTAACACATTTCTAGATCACTGCCAGGTAAAACTAACACATTTCTAGATCACTACCAGGCACGACTAACACATTTCTAGAACACTGCCAGGTCAAACTAACACATTTCTAGATCACTTCCAGGTAAAACCAACACATTTCTAGATCACTGCCAAGTACGACTAACACATTTCTAGATCACTACCAGGTACGACTAACACATTTCTAGATCACTGCCAGGTAAAACCAACACATTTCTAGATCACTGCCAAGTCAAACTAACACATTTCTAGATCACTGCCTGGTAAAACTAACACATTTCTAGATCACTGCCAGATACAACTAACACATTTCTAGATTACTGCCAGATACGACTAACACATTTCTAGATCACTGCCAGGTACAACTAACATATTTCTAGATCACTGCCAGGTGCGACTAACACATTTCTAGATCATTGCCAGGTACAACTAACACATTTCTAGATCACTGCCAGGTACGACTAACACATTTCTAGATCACTGCCAGGTACAACTTTAACAACACATTTCTAGATAACTGCCAGGTACGACTAACACATTTCTAGATCACTGCCAGGTAAAACTAACATATTTCTAGATCACTGCCAGGTGCGACTAACACATTTCTAGATCATTGCCAGGTACAACTAACACATTTCTAGATCACTGCCAGGTAAAACTAACATATTTCTAGATCACCACCAGGTACGACTAACACATTTCTAGATCACTGCCAGGTACAACTAACACATTTCTAGATCACTACCAGGTACAACTAACACATTTCTAGATCACTGCCAGGTACAACTTTAACAACACATTTCTAGATAACTGCCAGGTACGACTAACACATTTCTAGATCACTGCCAGGTAAAACTAACACATTTCTAGATCACTGCCAGGTACGACTAACACATTTCTAGATCACTACCAGGTACGACTAACACATTTCTAGATCACTGCCAGGTAAAACTAACACATTTCTAGATTACTGCCAGATACGACTAACACATTTCTAGATCACTGCCAGGTACAACTAACATATTTCTAGATCACTGCCAGGTGCGACTAACACATTTCTAGATCACTGCCAGGTACAACTAACACATTTCTAGATCACTGCCAGGTACAACTTTAACAACACATTTCTATATAACTGCCAGGTACGACTAACACATTTCTAGATCACTGCCAGGTAAAACTAACACTTTTCTAGATCACTGCCAGGTACGACTAACACATTTCTAGATCACTACCAGGTACGACTAACACATTTCTAGATCACTGCCAGGTAAAACTAACACATTTCTAGATCACTACCAGGCACGACTAACACATTTCTAGAACACTGCCAGGTCAAACTAACACATTTCTAGATCACTGCCAGGTAAAACCAACACATTTCTAGATCACTGCCAAGTCAAACTAACACATTTCTAGATCACTGCCTGGTAAAACTAACACATTTCTAGATCACTGCCAGATACAACTAACACATTTCTAGATCACTGCCAGATACGACTAACACATTTCTAGATCACTGCCAGGTACAACTAACATATTTCTAGATCACTGCCAGGTGCGACTAACACATTTCTAGATCACTGCCAGGTACAACTAACACATTTCTAGATCACTGCCAGGTACAACTTTAACAACACATTTCTATATAACTGCCAGGTACGACTAACACATTTCTAGATCACTGCCAGGTAAAACTAACACTTTTCTAGATCACTGCCAGGTACGACTAACACATTTCTAGATCACTACCAGGTACGACTAACACATTTCTAGATCACTGCCAGGTAAAACTAACACATTTCTAGATCACTACCAGGCACGACTAACACATTTCTAGAACACTGCCAGGTCAAACTAACACATTTCTAGATCACTGCCAGGTAAAACCAACACATTTCTAGATCACTGCCAAGTCAAACTAACACATTTCTAGATCACTGCCTGGTAAAACTAACACATTTCTAGATCACTGCCAGATACAACTAACACATTTCTAGATCACTGCCAGATACGACTAACACATTTCTAGATCACTGCCAGGTACAACTAACATATTTCTAGATCACTGCCTGGTAAAACTAACATATTTCTAGATCACTGCCAGATACAACTAACACATTTCTAGATCACTGCCAGATACGACTAACACATTTCTAGATCACTGCCTGGTAAAACTAACATATTTCTAGATCACTGCCTGGTAAAACTAACACATTTCTAGATCACTGCCTGGTAAAACTAACACATTTCTAGATCACTGCCTGGTAAAACTAACACATTTCTAGATCACTGCCTGGTAAAACTAACATATTTCTAGATCACTGCCAGATACAACTAACACATTTCTAGATTACTGCCAGATACGACTAACACATTTCTAGATCACTGCCAGGTACAACTAACATATTTCTAGATCACTGCCAGGTGCGACTAACACATTTCTAGATCACTACCAGGTACGACTAACACATTTCTAGATCACTGCCAGGTAAAACTAACACATTTCTAGATCACTACCAGGCACGACTAACACATTTCTAGAACACTGCCAGGTCAAACTAACACATTTCTAGATCACTGCCAGGTAAAACCAACACATTTCTAGATCACTGCCAAGTCAAACTAACACATTTCTAGATCACTGCCTGGTAAAACTAACACATTTCTAGATCACTGCCAGATACAACTAACACATTTCTAGATCACTGCCAGATACGACTAACACATTTCTAGATCACTGCCAGGTACAACTAACATATTTCTAGATCACTGCCTGGTAAAACTAACATATTTCTAGATCACTGCCAGATACAACTAACACATTTCTAGATCACTGCCAAGTCAAACTAACACATTTCTAGATCACTGCCTGGTAAAACTAACACATTTCTAGATCACTGCCAGATACAACTAACACATTTCTAGATCACTGCCAGATACGACTAACACATTTCTAGATCACTGCCAGGTACAACTAACATATTTCTAGATCACTGCCAGGTGCGACTAACACATTTCTAGATCACTGCCAGGTACAACTAACACATTTCTAGATCACTGCCAGGTACAACTTTAACAACACATTTCTATATAACTGCCAGGTACGACTAACACATTTCTAGATCACTGCCAGGTAAAACTAACACTTTTCTAGATCACTGCCAGGTACGACTAACACATTTCTAGATCACTACCAGGTACGACTAACACATTTCTAGATCACTGCCAGGTAAAACTAACACATTTCTAGATCACTACCAGGCACGACTAACACATTTCTAGAACACTGCCAGGTCAAACTAACACATTTCTAGATCACTGCCAGGTAAAACCAACACATTTCTAGATCACTGCCAAGTCAAACTAACACATTTCTAGATCACTGCCTGGTAAAACTAACACATTTCTAGATCACTGCCAGATACAACTAACACATTTCTAGATCACTGCCAGATACGACTAACACATTTCTAGATCACTGCCAGGTACAACTAACATATTTCTAGATCACTGCCTGGTAAAACTAACATATTTCTAGATCACTGCCAGATACAACTAACACATTTCTAGATTACTGCCAGATACGACTAACACATTTCTAGATCACTGCCAGGTACAACTAACATATTTCTAGATCACTGCCAGGTGCGACTAACACATTTCTAGATCACTACCAGGTACGACTAACACATTTCTAGATCACTGCCAGGTAAAACTAACACATTTCTAGATCACTACCAGGCACGACTAACACATTTCTAGAACACTGCCAGGTCAAACTAACACATTTCTAGATCACTGCCAGGTAAAACCAACACATTTCTAGATCACTGCCAAGTCAAACTAACACATTTCTAGATCACTGCCTGGTAAAACTAACACATTTCTAGATCACTGCCTGGTAAAACTAACATATTTCTAGATCACTGCCTGGTAAAACTAACACATTTCTAGATCACTGCCAGGTAAAACCAACACATTTCTAGATCACTGCCAAGTCAAACTAACACATTTCTAGATCACTGCCTGGTAAAACTAACATATTTCTAGATCACTGCCAGATACAACTAACACATTTCTAGATTACTGCCAGATACGACTAACACATTTCTAGATCACTGCCAGATACGACTAACACATTTCTAGATTACTGCCAGATACAACTAACACATTTCTAGATTACTGCCAGATACGACTAACACATTTCTAGATCACTGCCAGATACAACTAACACATTTCTAGATTACTGCCAGATACGACTAACACATTTCTAGATCACTGCCAGATACGACTAACACATTTCTAGATCACTGCCAGGTACAACTAACATATTTCTAGATCACTGCCAGGTGCGACTAACACATTTCTAGATCACTGCCAGGTACAACTAACACATTTCTAGATCACTGCCAGGTAAAACTAACACATTTCTAGATTACTGCCAGGTACAACTAACACATTTCTAGATCACTACCAGGTACAACTAACACATTTCTAGATCACTGCCAGGTACAACTTTAACAACACATTTCTATATAACTGCCAGGTACGACTAACACATTTCTAGATCACTGCCAGGTAAAACTAACACTTTTCTAGATCACTGCCAGGTACGACTAACACATTTCTAGATCACTACCAAGTACGACTAACACATTTCTAGATCACTGCCAGGTAAAACTAACACATTTCTAGATCACTACCAGGCACGACTAACACATTTCTAGAACACTGCCAGGTCAAACTAACACATTTCTAGATCACCGCCAGGTAAAACCAACACATTTCTAGATCACTGCCAAGTCAAACTAACACATTTCTAGATCACTGCCTGGTAAAACTAACACATTTCTAGATCACTGCCAGATACAACTAACACATTTCTAGATAACTGCCAGATACAACTAACACATTTCTAGATCACTGCCAGATACAACTAACACATTTCTAGATTACTGCCAGGTAAAACTAACGCATTTCTAGATCACTGCCAGGTACGACTAACACATTTCTAGATTAAAATATACAAATGGTTTGCAAAATTTATCTGTAATTGTGTTTGTTAATCTTTTCCAGCATAAAACTGGAAGTGACAAAGACATGGCCAAACATCCAGTGCCATGTGATACATAGTTTATACTAACTCTTACATACGTAAGAACTGAGTTTCTGATCCTGTTGTCTTGTTATACCAGGTGACTGAGGAAGTCCGCTGCAGTCAGTTCCTGATTGATCACGCTACACACCTCGGCAGCAATGTAAGTATAGCTGAACCTCTCTTTACGGTCACCTCGTTAATACAGCCGCCTCGCAATTAAGGTCACCCTAGAACAGTCAAAATTATTTTCGTAACAGTAAAGCATAAGGAATTACCCGTTCCGCTATTATGGTCACCTCACTGTTCAGGTCACTTGTCCAGTCCCAAAGGTGACCTTAATAATGACGTTCCACTGTATCGTAACTACGCTTTCACTTATTGGAAAATTCAGAGTGTATCTGCCAACTTATAATTCAGTTATGTAAAAAATGTATGCAATATTAACAATTAAAAGTTGTGTTTATTTTTAAGACTCATAATTTCCCTAAGTCCCTGCATAAGATTTTGTCATAAAATGTCTTCAAGGCTATATTTGGCGGAGATAGATCGTAGAAATCGTAGTGCAGAAAAGTTGATAAACCAGTGGAATTACTGATTGATAAGTAATATTCTTGCCTTAATATCATTCATAAAGTTGCAGTAAACATATATTGAGTAGCAGTTGTGCTTAAAGTTAGTTAGTTAAAGTATTTTAGAACACCTTAGTATAGTGAGTGATAATAAGGTAACTTAGCCTTCGATAAGTTGTAAACAAGGTTTAACTAACCTGATTATGTGGTAGAATATATAGAAGATAAAATAACAACCATAAAACTACTTACATAAGATAATATCTGTGTAAGCCAGTACTTGCTAGATATTTTAATTAGGTAGCATTGTTGTTCAAATTAAGTAAGGGCGATAGTCGGGCGAACTCCAGATTGTTTATGTAGATAGTGTCCAACGTATTCGCTAGGGCGCGGCGTAACCTAAATAAATAAAGCAGCCTAACAGAATTGATTGTATTTAAATTAGGTCACTACTGGTAATGTTAAATTAAAATCTGTAACATAAAGTGTGCTGTAGTACACGGGAAACAGTTTTTATATAGACTAAGTTAATTAAGTTATTAAATAAATTCTGATAGTGATATGGTGCCTTGCAAACAGCAAGTCAAGGCAAAGCAACACTTGGTGTGCGATCACTGTCACAACTGGGTAGATTTTGCATTGTCCGGCTGTGGGAAGTCATGGGCAGCAACCATGGAAGAGGGATTCACCTTTCAGTGCATGGGGTGTTGGAAGGTGGAGTGTCTGCAAAAGGAGATAGTTAGGTTGACAGATATTGTGAAGGGAATGGAGATGGGAATTAGCAAGGAGATAGGTGGAATGGAGAAAGACGACAGGCAGAGAGGTGAGAATACTGCAAGACTGAAGGAGAATAGCAGTGGCAAGAAAACTGAGGAAAGGAGATTGAAAGGAGGGTAGGTGATTGGATGAGAAGAAATTGGAAAATCGACGACAGAAAACGTGACAAGCATAAAAGTGACAGGGGAGAAAATGACTATAGAGAAGGAGGGAAGGAAGATGGGACGGGAGAGGAGAGAAGAAAATGACATGGGAGGAAAGATGAAGGGATGAAAGGAAGTGAGAGCAAATGTGATAGAAGAGAAATCGATAAAAGGGACGATGACAGGAGGAAAGGTGACAAGAGAAAAAGCGACAGGAAAGAATTGATTGGAAGACACATGCAAACCGGAGAAGGAGCTACTCTGAGGCAGTGATTGAAGGGGCAATGAGGAAAGAGAGGGTGTTTATGGGCAACTCCATTATGAGAAAGACGGACAAGATACTAAGTGAGGGGAAGGATGTCGTTGTTTGTGTACCGGGGGCTAGGATAGAACATGTGACTGACAGGGTAGAGAAGGTATTGGGATATGTCATGGGAGGGTCTATACTAGTACACGTAGGAACAAATAATGCAGACAGGGAGGGAACAACTGAGATAGTACAGAAGTATAGACAGTTAGTGAGGAAGCTAAAGAAGACAAGAGTTAACAGATTATTCTCTCAGGAATTTTGCCAGTAATGGGAGGAAGGGGGGCAACGTATAGAAACTGCAAGAGGATGGCGATCAACGCACTAGTTGAGCAGATGTGTGAAGAAGAAAGTGTGGGATTCACAGATGATTTATGGGGATACTTTGTTGGGAGGGAAGATATGTACATGAGAGATGGCCTCCATCTTAGTGGAAAGGAGCAGCAGTTTTCTCAGAGAACCTGCTGCAATTTGTTGACAGTGAGACAGGTTGCATCTATTTAAACTAGATTCGCAGGGGAGACTCACTGAGAAGCCTGAAACTGAAGGCATAGATAAAGACAGCATAAATAAATCAGCAAAGAACAGTCTGGAAAGCTCTTCTGAAGCTGGACATAAATGTGTTTGTCTAAATGCAAGGAGTATAGTAAACAAAAGAAATGAACTAAACATTACGGTAGAAGATATTGACCCTCACATAATAGGTATAACCGAATCATGGGCCACCACCGATATATCAGATGCCGAATTGGGACTGACAGGATATGTAATGTTTAGGAAAGATAGAATAGGAAGAAAGGGAGGTGGAGTTATTTTATACATTAAAGAATCTATCCAGGCTTATGAAATAAAATTAGAAAGAGAAACAGATTGTGAAGAAGCTGTTTGGTGTAACATAGTTACAGGAAACTCAACGTTAACAATTGGGTTAGTTTATCGAAGTCCAAACATAAGCATAGAAGAGAATGAAAAAATACAAAACGGTATAAGGGAAGTAAGCAAACGGGACTGTATTACTAGGGGGATTTTAACCACCGGCATATACAATGGAAATCTCTACAGAGTATGGGGAGTGAGGCCCACAAGTTTTTAGTTTTAGTTCAAGATACTTTCCTTTCTCAACATGTGCTAGAACCAACCAGGGGTGAGAATGTGTTGACATAGTTTTGTCCTCACAGAATGAATTAGTTGACAATGTCAAGATATGTGAGCCACTGGGGAGTACCGATAGTGATCACAACCAGATACATTTTACCATCAAAGTAAAATCAGAAAGGAAAAAGCAGTATAGGAGAAATTTCCACAAAGGAAGGTATAAGGACATGAGGAAATATTTAGCAAAGATAGACTGGAATAACACACTGAAAAATAAGACAGCAACATGATGCTGGAATATATTAAAGAGTGAAATTAAGTGCATAGTCGATAAATTTGTACCCTTAAAAAAACAAGGGAAACGGTCCAAAAAGAAACACTTATTGAAAGAAGCCATTAGAAAAATTAGTATAAACAAATGATGTGGAAGTCATATAGATGTACTGGAAATTAGAAATTCAAAGAGAAGCTATGAACAACAATTAGCTAGTAATATAAAACAAGACAGCAAGAGTTTTTATGCGTATGTTCAAAGCAAACAGAAAGATCAGGATAAGGTCGGTTTTCTAGAAGATAGTGCTGGAAATATAATATCAGAGGGATTCTTAATGGCAGAAGACCTGACTAAGTACTTTAGTTCAGTGTTTACCAGGGAAGATATTAGTTCACTGCCACTACCAGAGGCTAAGTTCAAAGGGGCAGATCCAGACTATTTAGGACAGTTAATTGTAACCCCGGAAATGGTAGCTAAAAAAATAAGGGCTATGAAGGATAATATATCACCTGGAGTGGATGGGATTACGCCCAAATTACTATTGGAAATTGTAGAACAAATTAGCATAAAGCTTCCAACAGTTTTCAATTTGTCATTAGAAGAGGGAGTGGTTCTTTTAGAATGGAAAGAGACAAACAGTATACCGTTATTTAAAAAAGGTTCGAGAAACAAGTCAGAGAACTATAGACCAGTGAGTTTAACATCAGTGATTTGCTAATTATTAGAAAGACTAATTAAAGATCACATGGTGGATTTTCTTGTTAAACATAACTTGATAAACCCATCTGAACATGGGTTTTTTAAAGTGAGGTCATGCTTAACAAATATGTTATGTTTTTTTGAAGACATCACTAAGTGGGTAGATGAGGGATCACCATTACCGGTAGATATCGTCTACTTAAATTTTCAAAAAGCTTTCAACAAAGTACCACATCAAAGATTACTGCTTAACTAAAGGCCCATGGCATAGGAAATATGAAAGCGTATAAGAAAAAAGAACTAATAATACCACTGTGCAAAACAATTGTTAGGCCTCATTTAGAATATTGTATACAACCGTGGAGGCTGTATCACAGGAAGGACATAGATATGCTAGAAAGAGTACAGAGGAGAGCGACTAAAATGATACCAAAACTGAGGGATCTTAGTTATGAAAAACGCCCAAAAGAATGCGGTTTAACAACACTAGAGACCAGGAGGTTGAGAGGAGATCAGATAGAAGTGTTTAAAATAATGAATGGTTATTAAAATATCGATCGAAATATTTTTTTCTCAGTTAAGTAGGACTAGAGGACATGAAGTTACATTAGCAAAGGAGTAGTGTAGATTAGATATAAGAAAGTTCTCATTTTCACAAAGGACTGTAAATGAATGGAACAGATTATCTGCTGAATTTGTGGGTGCTAGTATCGTGCATATGTTTAAAAATAAAATCGACACATACCTCAGAAGGGCGGATACACAGATAAAGGGTTGGACTCTCGTTAAGCCAAAGGGCTTCCTTGTCCACCTGCCACCTAGAGTTAATTCTCTGGGTGGCAATCTTGTTAAATCTTGTCTGCACTTGTGAAAATTAATCCTACATATTTTGGTTATTATTTGCCTGTTGTACAGCTACCATTTACACAAAAATAACAACTCTTTCGAACAGTTGAAAAGTATTATGAACCTTTGTTTTTGCATACAATGAAATACACACTCACTCAGTCACTCACTCAGTCACTCACTCACTCACTCACTCACTCACTCACTCACTCACTCACTCACTCACTCACTCACTCACTCACTCATTCACTCACTTGGGTGTGTGTAGGCGAGCGAATGAGTGAGTGAATGAATGAGTGAGTGAGTGACTGTGTGCATGCATGCATGCATGTGTGCATATTTATTTACTCAACTTTAAATACTTAATTAATTAGTGTTTTTATTGTCAAGCAGTAAACTATTTCCATATGCATTCATTTCCGAATTTGCAAAAGTTAATCACTCTGTTTGTAGAGGGCGCTGTCATCCCTGGAGCGAACACAACTACTCAACCCCATGGTGTCAGTATCCGCCGATCCAGCTGATGTCGCAGACAAACCTGATGAATTCTTCCGCAGTTTCGATGTCGTTTGTACCACCTGCTGTTCAGAGCGGCAACTGCTGCGCATTAATGACTTGTGTCGAGAGAACGGCTCTCTGTTCTTCGCAGGCGATGTCTTTGGTTACTATGGTTACACGTTTGCTGACCTCAATCAACATGAGTTCGCTGAGTGAGTATCCTTTCACTGCAGGTAGACTGTCAGTTGTGACATTCTTCATAGATATTGCTGAGTGAGTATCCTTTCACTGCAAGTAGACTGTCAGTTGTGACATTCTTCGTAGATATTGCTGAGTGAGTATCCTTTCACTGCAGGTAGACTGTCAGTTGTGACATTCTTCGTAGATATTGCTGAGTGAGTATCCTTTCACTGCAGGTAGACTGTCAGTTGTGACATTCTTCATAGGTATTGCTGAGTGAGTATCCTTTCACTGCAAGTAGACTGTCAGTTGTGACATTCTTCGTAGATATTGCTGAGTGAGTATCCTTTCACTGCAGGTAGACTGTCAGTTGTGACATTCTTCGTAGATATTGCTGAGTGAGTATCCTTTCACTGCAGATAGACTGTCAGTTGTGACATTCTTCGTAGATATTGCTGAGTGAGTATCCTTTCACTGCAGGTAGACTGTCAGTTGTGACATTCTTCGTAGATATTGCTGAGTGAGTATAGTGTCTTTCTCTTATTTACTTTTCCTTGGAAAAGGGAACACCTGCGAACCTTGCCACAAGGTTTTCAATAATCTGCTGTACATTTGTTAACTCTTTGGAAATTGTTTGACAATAAAAGTGTGTCACCAACTGATGGAGATGGGCGATGGAGGTCAAGGACTTGATGTAGCATTGAAGAGGTCAAGTGTGCAGATATATTTTACTGTATGATAATTATGATCATCGTCGAAATGTAGGTCTACATTATACTATGTCTGTCGATTAGTGGATTCGTGAATAGCTCTTCAGAGACCTTATTCATATTCGTGTACTGTACAGTGGGCTCTTGCAGTAAGGACCACTTTGGGACTTGGTCAAAGTGTTCATTATGTCCTGTTTCTTATACGAGGAGCCCTTATCAACGAGATGCAACAGTCCTTGTAGCAAAGGTCCAATGTGGTTGAGCCTAGTAGACTGTGTGCTTTGTAAAGAGGTGCATCAATCCTTATAGTAAAGGTCCGGTCTAGTTGACTGTGTGCTTTGTAGAGAGGTGCATCAGTCCTTGAAGCAAAGGTCCAATACGGTTGAGTCTAGTTGAGAATGTGTGTTATAGAGAGGAGAGATGCATCAGTCGTAGCAAAGGTCCAATATGGTTGAATCTAGTTGAGTGTGTGTTATAGAGAGGTGCATCAGTCGTAGCAAAGGTCCAATATGGTTGAATCTAGTTGAGTGTGTGTTGTAGAGAGGTGCATCAGTCGTAGCAAAGGTCCAATATGGTTGAATCTAGTTGAGTGTGTGCTGTAGAGAGGTGCATCAGTCGTTGTAGCAAAGGTCCAATATGGTTGAATCTAGTTGAATGTGTGTTATAGAGAGGTGCATCAGTCATTGTAGCAAAGGTCCAATATGGTTGAGTCTAGTTGAGTGTGTGTTGTAGAGAGGTGCATCAGTCCTTGTAGTAAAGGTCCGCTCTATTTGAGTCTAGTTGAGAGTGTGCATTGTAGAGAGGTGCATCAGTCCTTGTAGTAAAGGTCCGCTCTAGTTGAGTATAGTTGAGAGTGTGTGTTGTAGAGAAGTGCATCAGTCCTTGTAGTAAAGGTCCACTCTAGTTGAGTCTAGTTGAGAGTGTGCGTTGTAGAGAGGTGCAGCAGAGGGTGAAGAAGACGCCAGACGTGGGAGATGGAGGTGATGGTGATGGGGGGCCGGTAGCCAAGCGAACCAAACACGACGCGACAGAAACTGTCACCATCAAAAAGGTATGTGTCATGAGATATGTCAAGCCTGGCCTGTGACTGTAGTCCTTGGTGACGTCTTTGTTGTACACTTAGAAGACAAGTGAGTCAATGCTTGTGTCAGTTCTGTGCAGGAGCTGTTCAAACTGCGTGTCCAAATGTGGACTATTTTGTGATCTGAATGATTTCTATGCAAGTGGGTTGAGATTGGTTTCTTTGGTAAACAACATATAAATAAATGGCAATTTCTTTAATGTGTATGTACCTATGACACAAGATGACACAGTCATGATTGCACACAATCGGGGGGTGGAGGGTGGGGGGAGGGAGTGGTTACTAGGATGTTCATCTTGATAATAAAATAAATTAATAGGACCATTTTGATAGTTTCTGCTATAACAGCAAAAATAATAAATTTATTGTGTGTGAGAGAATCGGCTGCCACATCCCTACTTTGACCATTTACCAGTGCCACCATCCCTACTTTGACCACCATCCCTACTTTGACCACTTACCAGTGCCACCATCCCTACTTTGACCACATACCAGTGCCACCATCCCTACTTTGACCACTTACCAGTGCCACCATCCCTACTTTGACCACTTACCAGTGCCACCATCCCTACTTTGACCACTTACCAGTGCCACCATCCCTACTTTGACCACTTACCAGTGCCACCATCCCTACTTTGACCACTTACCAGTGCCACCATCCCTACTTTGACCACTTACCAGTGCCACCATCCCTACTTTGACCACTTACCAGTGCCACCATCCCGACTTTGACCACTTACCAGTGCCACCATCCCTACTTTGACCACTTACCAGTGCCACCATCCCTACTTTGACCACTTACCAGTGCCACTGTGTCAGTTACTTTAACATTCTGTGCCATAGCTATTTGTATTAGATACAAATGAAAGACAATATAGAAGGTTAACAGCATCAGCCCCAGAGTAGCAGAACTTGTTCTATGCATAACAAAGCTCTACAAGCTGAAGATAGTACAAGTATATGCACCAACAAGATCATACTCAGAAGAAGACACTGTAAACAACTTCTACAGCGACGTGGATGAAACCTTAGAAAGGCCAACCCACTACACGATAGTGATGGGAGACTTTAATGCGCAAGTAGGGAAACGAACGAACATTTCGGAGACGGCAGCAGGCAAACTTGGCCTAGGTGTGAGAAACGAAAGAGGCGACATCTTGGTAGAATGGGCAACATCAAGAAAGTACAAAATCATGAATACCATGTTCCAGAAGAAAGTAGGGAGGAGATGGACATGGAAAAGCCCAAATGGAGAAAGGAAGAACGAAATTGACTACATCCTGACAAACAGGCCGGATATGGTCACTGACATAACTGTCATCAATCAAGTCAACATCGGAAGTGACCACAGAATGGTAATGAGCAACATCAAACTGGACGTTAAGGCTGAAAGGAAGAAGTTGGTAAACAAGAGACCACCAAGTGTAGATACCATTCAAATTGGAAGAAAAAAGATCAAATTCCAACTCGAACTGCGAAATCAATTCAAGACACTACAGGAACTAGATGACATCGACACCATGAGCGAAAACATCACTAAGATGATCCAACTAAATGCGACAAGTGTAGCCAAAGCAATCAACAGGCATGTAGTGATGAGAATATCATCACCGATACGAGCACTAATGAAGAAACGACGAGAAATGGTGGATAACAGCGACCGTAAAAACCAAATAGAATACGCAGAAATATGCAAGACCATCAAAAAGAAAGTGAAGGAGGACCCCAGGAAGTATAAACAAGAGATCATAGGAGAAACGATTATGTCATCAAAGAGCCTGAAGAAAGCCAGAAAAACACAGGCACTAGGCCGAGACAGACTGATTACACCTCTAGACAATCAGGGTAGAGAAATACAAGACCGGTACAGAGATACAGAGGAATTCTACACCAAGCTACATGACAGTGAACAGAGTACCATAATTCACACCAACCCGAAAGAAGTACCAGAGATAACACCATGGGAGGTGGAAGCAGCGCTAAGAGATGTGAAGAATGGGAAGACATCAGGCAACGACCATGTGTACAGTAATCTCGAAGACACTGACTAAGCTGTATATTAAATGCTTATTAGAAAGATGAATACCCACCGCTTGGAAGAACGCAAAGATGGTGATAATCTTCAAGAAGGGAAATAAGAAAGACTTAACGAACTACAGACCGATATGTCTGTTATGAAACATCTACAAATTACTCACAAAGATACTAACGAATAGGCTAGAGAAGACACTCGACGAAAACCAACCACGAGAGCAAGCAGGATTCAGAAGCAGGTACTCAACGACAGACCACATACACGTTGTAAACCAACTGAAAGAGAAGTGCCGAGAATATAATATCCCGCTCTGCGTCGCTTTCGTCAATTACGAGAAGGCTTTCGACTCGGTGCAAACTCAAGCAATACTGACCTCCCTTTACGAAAGGGTATAGAAGATGTGTACATCAATCACCTGAAAGACATCTACACCAACACCTCGGTGACAGTCCACCTATACAAAAAGAGCAACAAGATCTACATCAAGACAGGAGTACGACAGGGTGACACCATATCGCCCAAGCTATTCACGGCAACACTCGAAAGCATATTCCGAAGACTGACCTGCGAAACCAGAGGCTTGATGATAGACGGAGAATATCTCAGCCATCTTCGCTTCGCCGACGACATACTCATATGCGCTACTACACCGCAATAACTACAAAACATGCTGCAGGAGCTAGCTGATGAAAGTGAAAAACAAGGCCTTCGCCCAACCACGGGACACTACGGCTGCACAATGATGATGATGACAAATGATTGAATCAAACTGTCTGACATTGTTGTAGCTTCAGTTTTGATGCATATCTGTATGTAGGCATTCTCTTTGCTTGAGCTTGAAGTTCCAACAATATTCTGTTAACCATTGTTTTCTTCAGACTACGACCTTCACCCGTTTAAAAGACGCACTGACCATTGACTGGACAGCTGAGAGAATGGCAAAGAAGGCAAAGAGGACACCAAGCACCTACTTCATCATAAGAGGTAGCTGTTTGATTTTGTCCTCCAATGTGCCCCAAAAATGTTATTCCATTTGTTTCTTTAATGTCTTATAAACTTTTTTCTCATAATATGCAATTTTAAAATTTGCAAAAGACGAAAAAATTATATCTGCGCTGCCATATGGTTATTGCATTGTTGTGCAGCAAAAGCATTATATATCGAATAATATACCAAATGTGAATGTGATATATGATAGCAAGTATGATCAAATAAATATAATATTAAATATTATAAATAAATATTCTTCATCTTGTACATATGCTTCTTAAAAACAGTTAAAAAATGGTAGTCGGCATACGATGTCAATGTTATTGTCTTATCACACGTGGTTTATTAAGCATTTTGTTGACATTTCTGTGCCGTTTGTTTCGTCTGCTTGAAAATTAATCTTCTGACAATTTTGTTGGAAGCAATTTCATTGAAAGCGTGTACTTTGTGTACATTCTGAGTACAAAGATGGCTACCACTGGTATTCATTCCTCTCCTTTGTACGTCTGCCATTGACTGTTGCAGTGCTGATGGAGTTCTGTAAAGTGCACAGGAGGGCGCCACTTGTGTCGAGTCTTGGGAGTGACAAGAAGACTCTGACCGAGCTACGGCACACGGTGTTGACATCGCTGGCGGTTGACGAATCACTCATTCCACAAGACTTCGTCAAGTGAGTGTCATTGTGTCGGTATCATTTTTTATTCATCTCACGTGACACTGTTCAGTAAAGATGGCAGCCATATTTAGTTGGATGATTCGTGGAGTTGGCATTATTAAGCAGAGGCTGGATTGATGTCCATGGATATCAGATGGAGTTGGCAAGGTTGCAGGTGTGTCGTAGTAATAATTCAAGTGGTGTGTAATACTATGTTTAAACAAATGTGTATAATAGCTATCTGTAACTAAAATTTGCTAACTCACAAGGCATGGGAGTGTACTGCGACAGAAGGTGCCTCTTTCTGTTTGACTGAGTTGAGTCTTGTGTTGGATGTTTCAGTTTCTGTTTTGCCGAGTTGAGTCCTGTCTGTGCTGTGGTAGGAGGGGTACTTGGACAGGAAATAATAAAGGTGAGAGCTCAGTTATCAAGACTGACTTTGCTAAGTATGTGACATTTTACAGTATCACGAGATGTCCAGATGCCATCAGGAAAGCACTGGGCTATTCTCTCTTCTGATATGATGACCAAAACATCACCAGTCTTGAACTTCTAAAAAAATGTGTTGCTATCTTTTATTTGTCAGCTCGTCACATATCTTCAACAGTAAACAAGTATTTCTTATAGCTATTTCAGCAGCAAAGTCTAACAGTAATCATACTAGCATATGTGTATGTATGTACGAGATGCTCGGACAACTCAGGCACCAAACTTTCTAGGATTCATCAATGATTCCTCAGAAGAAAAGTAACGCTTTTTTTAATTCTCTGTTAAGGGTTTTTTATTGGTTTGTACTGGATGTTACATGAACGTTAATTGATTGTTCACGACATGGCACATGTTTTCTGTGATTATTCTGAGTTATGTTCAACTGTCCGCTGATCAATTAATGACTTTTTACGTAAAATGTCTTGTGCGTCTGTATACAGGACGCTGTCATGGACGTCTTGTGTGTCTGTATACAGGACGCTGTCATGGATGTCTTGTGTGTCTGTGTGTCTGTATACAGGACGCTGTCATGGATGTCTTGTGTGTCTGTGTGTCTGTATACAGGACGCTGTCATGGATGTCTTGTGTGTCTGTGTGTCTGTATACAGGACGCTGTCATGGACGTCTTGTGTGTCTGTGTGACTGTATACAGGACGCTGTCATGGATGTCTTGTGTGTCTGTGTGTCTGTATACAGGACGCTGTCATGGATGTCTTGTGTGTCTGTGTGTCTGTATACAGGACGCTGTCATGGACGTCTTGTGTGTCTGTATACAGGACGCTGTCATGGATGTCTTGTGTGTCTGTATACAGGACGCTGTCATGGATGTCTTGTGTGTCTGTGTGTCTGTATACAGGACACTGTCATGGACGTCTTGTGTGTCTGTGTGTCTGTATACAGGACGCTGTCATGGACGTCTTGTGTGTCTGTGTGTCTGTATACAGGACGCTGTCATGGATGTCTTGTGTGTCTGTGTGTCTGTATACAGGACGCTGTCATGGATGTCTTGTGTGTCTGTATACAGGACGCTGTCATGGACGTCTTGTCTGAATACTACAGGAGACTGTATTGGACGTCTTGTGTGTCTGTGTGTCTCTAGCGCCATCTGTAGTTATGTGGGAATACTACAGGACACTGTCATGGATTATTTGTGTCTCTAGCGCCATCTGTAGTCATGTGGGAATACTACAGGAGACTGTCATGAACGTCTTGTGTGTCTCTAGCGCCATCTGTAGGATTGGCATTTTGCTAGTGTTTGTAATTGTTTTTTCTGTGTGACAATACTGGCCCCATTATTGGATTAGGATTACGTTGTCTTATCACAAAGTCCATGTAGTGTGTACCTGTTATGTTGAGTATTGTCCATAGCTGCAGGAACTGTCTATGGCAAAAGTAATCTAATAACAGAGGCACAGCAAATAGTTGATATCTTGCTCTCTTCAAGACTGAACTGGAGCTTATCTTCTCATAGTTGTTTATATTAATTAATAATTGAACATCACTACTGACAAATTGTGTTTTTAAAATAAGCCTTAAAGAATGTTCATGATTGGGGTGTTTCTTCCGCAAAAAAAAAAAAAATTCAGATTATAAACAAGTCTGTTGGCAATATAAAGGCCATTGATTTATTTTATGTTCCCACATTCAAGATAACCAATTCAAAGCTCTTTGATGTCCTGTGCTGTGGTGATGTTCCCACATTCAAGATAACCAATTCAAAGCTCTTTGATGTCCTGTGCTGTGGTGATGTTCCCATATTTAAGACAACCAATTGAAAGCTCTTTGATGTCCTGTGCTGTCGCGATGTTCCCACATTCAAGATAACCAATTCAAAGCTCTTTGATGTCCTGTGCTGTGGTGACGTTCCCACATTCAAGATAACCAATTCAAAGCTCTTTGATATCCTGTGCTGTGGTGATGTTCCCATATTCAAGATAACCAATTCAAAGCTCTTTGATGTCCTGTGCTGTGGTGACGTTCCCACATTCAAGATAACCAATTCAAAGCTCTTTGATGTCCTGTGCTGTGGTGATGTTCCCATATTTAACACAACCAATTGAAAGCTCTTTGATATCCTGTGCTGTGGTGATGTTTCCACATTCAAGACAACCAATTCAAAGCTCTTTGATGTCCTGTGCTGTGGTGATGTTTCCACATTCAAGACAACCAATTGAAAGCTCTTTGATGTCCTGTGCTGTGGTCATGTTCCCACATTCAAGACAACCGATTCAAAGGTCTTTGATGTCCTGTGCTGGCTGTGGTGATGTTTCCACATTCTAGACAACCAATTCAAAGCTCTTTGATGTCCTGTACTGTGGTGATGTTTCCACATTCTAGACAACCAATTCAAAGCTCTTTGATATCCTGTGCTGTGGTGATGTTCCCACATTCAAGACAACCAATTCAAAGCTCTTTGATATCCTGTGCTGTGGTGATGTTTCCACATTCAAGACAACCAATTCAAAGCTCTTTGATGTCCTGTGCTGTGGCGATGTTTCCACATTCAAGACAACCAATTCAAAGTTCTTTGATGTCCTGTGCTGTGGTGATGTTCCCACATTCTAGACAACCAATTCAAAGCTCTTTGATATCCTGTACTGTGGTGATGTTTCCAAATTCAAGACAACCAATTCAAAGTTCTTTGATGTTCTGTGCTGTGGTGATGTTTCCACATTCAAGACAACCAATTGAAAGCTCTTTGATGTCCTGTGCTGTGGTCATGTTCCCACATTCAAGACAACCAATTCAAAGGTCTTTGATGTCCTGTGCTGGCTGTGGTGATGTTTCCACATTCTAGACAACCAATTCAAAGCTCTTTGATGTCCTGTACTGTGGTGATGTTCCCACATTCGAGACAACCAATTAAAAGCTCTTTGATATCCTGTGCTGTGGTGATGTTTCCACATTCAAGACAACCAATTCAAAGCTCTTTGATGTCCTGTGCTGTGGTGATGTTCCCACATTCAAGACAACCAATTCAAAGCTCTTTGATGTCCTGTGCTGTGGCGATGTTTCCACATTCAAGACAACCAATTCAAAGCTCTTTGATGTTCTGTGCTGTGGCGATGTTTCCACATTCAAGACAACCAATTCAAAGCTCTTTGATGTCCTGTGCTGTGGTGATGTTCCCACATTCAGGACAACCAATTCAAAGCTCTTTGATGTCCTGTGCTGTCATGTTCACACATTCAAGACAACCAATTCAAAGCTCTTTGATGTCCTGTGCTTCATGTTCACACATTCAAGACAACCAATTCAAAGCTCTTTGATGTCCTGTGCTGTCATGTTCACACATTCAAGACAACCAATTCAAAGCTCTTTGATGTCCTGTGCTGTCATGTTCCCACATTCAAGACAACCAATTCAAAGCTCTTTGATGTCCTGTGCTGTGGTGATGTTCCCACATTCAGGACAACCAATTCAAAGCTCTTTGATGTCCTGTGCTGTGGTGATGTTCCCACATTCAGGACAACCAATTCAAAGCTCTTTGATGTCCTGTGCTGTGGTGATGTTCCCACATTCAGGACAACCAATTCAAAGCTCTTTGATGTCCTGTGCTGTGGTGATGTTCCCACATTCAAGACAACCAATTCAAAGCTCTTTGATGTCCTGTGCTGTGGTGATGTTCCCACATTCAGGACAACCAATTCAAAGCTCTTTGATGTCCTGTGCTGTGGTGATGTTCCCACATTCAGGACAACCAATTCAAAGCTCTTTGATGTCCTGTGCTGTCATGTTCCCACATTCAGGACAACCAATTCAAAGCTCTTTGATGTCCTGTGCTGTGGTGATGTTCCCACATTCAGGACAACCAATTCAAAGCTCTTTGATGTCCTGTACTGTCATGTTCCCACATTCAGGACTACCAATTCAAAGCTCTTTGATGTCCTGTGCTGTGGTGATGTTCCCACATTCAGGACAACCAATTCAAAGCTCTTTGATGTCCTGTGCTGTGGTGATGTTCCCACATTCAGGACAACCAATTCAAAGCTCTTTGATGTCCTGTGCTGTGGTGATGTTCCCACATTCAGGACAACCAATTCAAAGCTCTTTGATGTCCTGTTCTGTGGTGATGTTCACACATTCAAGACAACCAGTTCAAAGCTCTTTGATGTCCTGTGCTGTCATGTTCACACATTCAGGACAACCAATTCAAAGCTCTTTGGTGTCCTGTGCTGTCATGTTCACACATTCAAGACAACCAATTCAAAGCTCTTTGGTGTCCTGTGCTGTCATGTTCACACATTCAAGACAACCAATTCAAAGCTCTTTGGTGTCCTGTGCTGTCATGTTCACACATTCAGGACAACCAATTCAAAGCTCTTTGGTGTCCTGTGCTGTCATGTTCACACATTCAAGACAACCAGTTCAAAGCTCTTTGGTGTCCTGTGCTGTCATGTTCACACATTCAAGACAACCAATTCAAAGCTCTTTGGTGTCCTGTGCTGTCATGTTCACACATTCAAGACAACCAATTCAAAGCTCTTTGGTGTCCTGTGCTGTCATGTTCACACATTCAGGACAACCAATTCAAAGCTCTTTGGTGTCCTGTGCTGTCATGTTCACACATTCAAGACAACCAATTCAAAGGTCTTTGATGTCCTGTGCTGTCATGTTCCCACATTCAAGACAACCAATTCAAAGCTCTTTGATGTCCTGTGCTGTGGTCATGTTCCCACATTCAAGACAACCAATTCAAAGCTCTTTGATGTCCTGTGCTGTCATGTTCACACATTCAAGACAACCAATTCAAAGCTCTTTGGTGTCCTGTGCTGTCATGTTCACACATTCAGGACAACCAATTCAAAGCTCTTTGGTGTCCTGTGCTGTCATGTTCACACATTCAAGACAACCAGTTCAAAGCTCTTTGGTGTCCTGTGCTGTCATGTTCACACATTCAAGACAACCAATTCAAAGCTCTTTGGTGTCCTGTGCTGTCATGTTCACACATTCAAGACAACCAATTCAAAGCTCTTTGGTGTCCTGTGCTGTCATGTTCCCACATTCAGGACAACCAATTCAAAGCTCTTTGATGTCCTGTGCTGTCGTGTTCACACATTCAAGACAACCAATTCAAAGCTCTTTGATGTCCTGTGCTGTCGTGTTCACACATTCAAGCAATCAGTTATGTAAACTGTCTGTTACTAATTACCACCCAAGCTGATTGTGGAACAGACCACCTTCCTTTCATTATTTTATTGGTATGGATATATAATGCACCATATATCTGGGTTAAAAACTGTGCTCAGAAGGAAAACATACTAAATATCTTAAGAAACTTGTTGGTGTTCATTTCAAATATTGTAACCAATTAAGTGGTGATGAATTGTATCGAATAATGTCATTGTTGAATTGCCCTCCCAATCCAAGGACTTTGGAAAATTCAGAGTGCACCTGCCATTACCAATTATTAGTATCTTTTGTGTTCACGAATTTGTTTTTAAAATGTACAATATTGTTAATTACAAGTGTTTGTGTTGAAGATTAATACTTCCATATGTGTTTGTACATATGTAGAAGTAAAATTTGTTCATAACAAGTTTTAAGAAATTATCATTATTTGTAAAAACAAAATTTTGTCACTGTCATGATATATTTTTATGCAATCCAGGGAAACAAATGTTGATACAGTTCATCTATGGGAGAAACTTAAGCAATCTATGGGGAGATCAAATCTAATGAACAGCGGATCGAAATTAAACTAAATAAAAAAAAAAAATTACCATATCAGTTTTTATCTGCAAGGGTTGGAATATATGGATGACAAGACTGGCTGTGAACACTGTGGAGAATGATTACCTGCCATTGATCAAGGTTTTTCTTGTGGAGCATTTCTTCTTTGTTGAGATGTTCATGTAACACATTATTGATGTTGTCGATTTACTGAGCCCCAGAAATAGCTGAGCCCAGCTGCTCTGTTCCTGTCTCCAGTTCCAGGGTTCTGGGGGCTTTCCCTTACATCAGACAGGTTGGGAATAGACACATCAGTAAATACTCCAGTAACAGTACGGTTCATGGTACAGAGAGTTAAAGCTTGAACAGGTCAGTCCTTTTTCTAGACACTATTGATGGTCACTTATTTTAAAGTTTTTGTATTGGTGAATATTAAAGCAATTCTTTGGGAATTTTAATATCTTAATAATGTACGCAATTATTCATTAATCCTGTTAATATGACTAATTTGTGTAATTCTATGCTTTTATTTTATTATAATTACGTTTTATTAATCACTCATGACCATGACAGTATATCTGACCATGACAGTGTATCTGACCATGACAGTATATCTGACCATGACAGTATATCTGACCATGACCGTGTATCTGACCATGACAGTATATCTGACCATGGCAGTGTATCTGACCATGACAGTGTATCTGACCATGACAGTGTATCTGACCATGGCAGTATATCTGACCATGACAGTGTATCTGACCATGACAGTATATCTGACCATGACAGTATATCTGACCATGACAGTGTATCTGACCATGACAGTATATCTGACCATGACAGTATATCTGACCATGACAGTATATCTGACCATGACAGTGTATCTGACCATGACAGTGTCTCTGACCATGACAGTGTATCTGACCATGACAGTGTATCACACCATGACAGTATATCTGACCATGACAGTATATCTGACCATGGCAGTGTATCTGACCATGACAGTGTATCTGACCATGACAGTGTATCTGACCATGACAGTGTTTCTGACCATGACAGTGTTTCTGACCATGACAGTGTATCTGACCATGACAGTGTATCTGGCCATGACAGTGTATCTGACCATGACAGTGTATCTGACCATGACAGTGTATCTGACCATGACAGTGTATCTGACCATGACAGTGTATCTGACCATGGCAGTCTATCTGACCATGGCAGTGTATCTGACCATGGCAGTGTATCTGACCATGGCAGTGTATCTGACCATGACAGTGTATCTGACCATGACAGTGTATCTGACCATGACAGTGTTTCTGACCATGACAGTGTTTCTGACCATGACAGTGTTTCTGACCATGACAGTGTTTCTGACCATGACAGTGTATCTGAACATGACAGTGTATCTGACCATGACAGTGTATCTGACCATGACAGTGTATCTGACCATGACAGTGTTTCTGACCATGACAGTGTTTCTGACCATGACAGTGTATCTGACCATGACAGTGTATCTGACCATGACAGTGTATCTGACCATGACAGTGTATCTGACCATGACAGTGTATCTGACCATGACAGTGTATCTGACCATGACAGTGTATCTGACCATGGCAGTGTATCTGACCATGGCAGCGTATCTGACCATGACAGCGTATCTGACCATGACAGCGTATCTGACCATGACAGCATATCTGACCATGACAGTATATCTGACCATGACAGTGTATCTGACCATGACAGTGTCTCTGACCATGACAGCATATCTGACCATGACAGCATATCTACCCATGACAGCATATCTAACCATGACAGTATATCTGACCATGACAGTGTATCTGACCATGACCGTGTATCTGACCATGACAGTGTATCAGACCATGACAGTATATCTGACCATGACAGTGTATCTGACCATGACAGTGTATATGACCATGACAGTGTATGTATCTGACCATGACAGTGTACCTGACCATGACAGTGTACCTGACCATGACAATGTACCTGACCATGACAGTGTACCTGACCATGACAGTGTACCTGACCATGACAGTGTACCTGACCATGACAGTGTATCTGACCATGACAGTGTCTCTGACCATGACAGTATATCTGACCATGACAGCATATCTACCCATGACAGTATATCTGACCATGACAGTATATCTGACCATGACAGTGTATCTGACCATGACCGTGTATCTGACCATGACAGTGTATCTGACCAATGACAGTGTACCTGACCATGACAGTGTACCTGACCATGACAGTGTACCTGACCATGACAGTGTACCTGACCATGACAGTGTACCTGACCATGACAGTGTACCTGACCATGACAGTGTACCTGACCATGACAGTGTATCTGACCATGACGGTATATTGATATTATAACGGCATACACAGAGTTTCCAGTTCTCGCCAGCATTCACGGTCCATGTACCGGTAAGTCAGTATTCATTATAATTATCACATTTTTATACAGTATTTATATTAGCTCACAAAGAAACACTAAGTTGTGAGACAACAATTCATTAATAAACTATCAAAGCCAGTGTTCTCTATTTTGTTGCCTTACTTAATTATTACCACATTGTGGAGTACAAGGATCCGTCCGTGATCTCATATGGCAAAGCATTTGATTCAAGGAGTTTCTGATTGTCAGGATCTTTCAAAGCATTTGATCCATGTAGGAAGTCGTGATTCTTGGATTTTCCAAATCTCTTTGATGTCCTGTGCTGTGATCACTCAAAATATTTTATCCTAGTACTTTCCAAGAGTCAACAGTAGATAAGAGACTAAAATGCTAAGACTAATGACTGTAAATAGTCCACACTGATTCATTGAACTACTTAGAATCGCAATTCAATACTAAAGACTGACTAGTAAACAAGCAAAGTTGTCAAAACTTGAATAAGTTAGACCGAGTAAAACTCACATAATCTACTGTGTAAAAAGTAGTTTAAAAGACAGTATGAAAGTAAAGATTGTTGATAGTTACATTCATTTAAGAGCTCATCAACACATTTTTAAATAAAGACAGTACATTATTAATGGATATAAAATATTATTACACAATAAAAAATATTGCTATATATACAGTGTGTGTTGTATATATATATATATATATATATATAGGTAAAACTTGTGTGTGATATAAAACACTAGACATTAAATGCAAGCTTAATTAAAATATGTATTCATGCACTCAATGAGTTGCATGTGTTCAAGCAGAGTATAAACAGAGGTTAGACCCATGTGGGACTACAGTTGGTGGCGCCGCCATTCATTATATATTGATACAACATTTATATTCGTACTCCTGTTTTTGAAAAGATACTACTAACCTAACTGGATTTATTTGAAAATAAACATTACATCCAATCGGGTAGTTAAGTGTGTGGTTTCTCCTTTGCTGCTCAGTCCTAATTGTACAGATTTAATATTAGGATGACCTCCCTATTGAGGTCATTTTGGCACAGGTCCATAAATATCCTTGACAGTGATTGTGTACTAAATCGAGAATGCAGTTGGACGTCTTGACACTAGACCCTGGTGACTGGCTCATTAATAAAATAATTGTTGGCCAGAAATAGCTCATGAGTAGCACAGCAATGGTTTGTGGGTCAGACCTATGATATCAGCATTGGTATGGCAACAGGGTGGGAGTGTGAGGGCAGGGTGAAGGAATGTGGGGGCAGGCTGAGGGAGTGTGGGGGCAGGGTGAGGGTGTGTGGGGGCAGGGTGAGGGAGTGTGGGGGCAGGGTGAGGGAGTGTGGGGGCAGGGTGAGGGAGTGTGGGGGGCAGGGTGAGGAAGTGTGGGGGCAGGGTGAGGGAGTGTGGGGGCAGGGTGAGGGAGTGTGGGGGCAGGGTGAGAGAGTGTGGGGAGCAAGGTGAGAGAGTGTGGGGGCCAGGGTGAGGGAGTGTGGGGGGCAGGGTGAGGGAGTGTGGGGGGCAGGGTGAAGGAGTGTGGGTGCAGGGTGGGAGAGTGTGGAGGGCAGGGTGAGGGAGTGTGGGGGCAGGGTGAGAGAGTGGGGGGAGCAAGGTGAGATAGTGTGGGGGGCAGAGTGAGGAAGTGTGGGGGGCAGAGAGAGGGGGTGTGGGAGTGTGGGGGCATAGTGTGGGGGGCAGGGTGAGAGTGTGGGGGCAGGGTGAGAGAGTGTAGGGGGCAGGGTGGGAGGCAGGGTGAGGGAGTGTAGGGGCAGGGTGAGAGAGTGTGGGGAGCAAGGTGAGAGAGTGTGGGGGGCATGGTGAGGAAGTGTGGGGGGCAGGGTGGGAATGTGGAGAGGGCAGTGTGGGAGGCAGGGTGAGGGAGTGTGGGGAGGGCAGGGTGTGGGAGTATGGGGGACAGGGTGTGGGAGTGTGGGGGGGGGCAAGGTGAGGGAGTGTGGGGGCAGGGTGTGGGAGTGTGGGGGGGCAGGGTTAGGAAGTGTGGGGGGCAGGGTGAGGGAGTGTGGGGAGCAGGGTGAGGGGGCGTGGGGGGCAGGAGGGGCAGGGTGAGGGAGTGTGGGGGAGACAGGGTGTGCAGTGTTCTGCCCAGGTTCTCAAAAGGGCAGGGTGCCATTTCAGAAAAAGGGCACATAGAATGCGGTGAGCAATAGCTAAAAAGGCACGTATGACGCGTGACTAAATAGTTAACATGACCCATATTTAACTTTAATTGTTGGCCAGAAATAGCACATGAGTAGCACAGCAATGGTTTGTGGGTCAGACCTATGATATCAGCATTGGTATGGCAACAGGGTGGGAGTGTGAGGGCAGGGTGAAGGAATGTGGGGGCAGGCTGAGGGAGTGTGGGGGCAGGGTGAGGGAGTGTGGGGGCAAGGTGAGGGAGTGTGGGGGGCAGGGTGAGGAAGTGTGGGGGCAGGGTGAGAGAGTGGGGGGCAGGGTGAGGGAGTGTGGGGGCAGGGTGAGGGAGTGTGGGGGCAGGGTGAGAGAGTGTGGGGAGCAAGGTGAGAGAGTGTGGGGGCCAGGGTGAGGGAGTGTGGGGGCAGGGTGAGGGCGTGTGGGGGGCAGGGTGAAGGAGTGTGGGTGCAGGGTGAGAGAGTGTGGAGGGCAGGGTGAGGGAGTGTGGGGACAGGGTGAGGGAGTGTGGGGGCAGGGTGTGAGTGTGGGAGGCAGGGTGAGGGAGTGTGGGGGCAGGGTGAGAGAGTGGGGGGAGCAAGGTGAGATAGTGTGGGGGGCAGAGAGAGGGGGTGTGGGAGTGTGGGGGCATGGTGTGGGAGTGTGGGGGGCAGGGTGAGAGTGTGTAGGGGGCAGGGTGGGAGGCAGGGTGAGGGAGTGTAGGGGGCAGGGTGGGAGGCAGGGTGAGGGAGTGTAGGGGCAGGGTGAGAGAGTGTGGGGGGCATGGTGAGGAAATGTGGGGCGCAGGGTGGGAATGTGGAGAGGGCAGTGTGGGAGGCAGGGTGAGGGAGTGTGGGGAGGGCAGGGTGTGGGAGTATGGGGGACAGGGTGAGGGAGTGTGGGGGGGCAAGGTGAGGGAGTGTGGGGGCAGGGTGTGGGAGTGTGGGGACAGGGTGAGGGAGTGTGGGGGCAGGGTGAGGGAGTGTGGGGGGCAGGGTGGGAGTGTGGGGGGGCAGGGTTAGGAAGTGTGGGGGGCAGGGTGAGGGAGTGTGGGGAGCAGGGTGAGGGGTGTGGGGGGCAGGAGGGGCAGGGTGAGGGAGTGTGGGGGAGACAGGGTGTGCAGTGTTCTGCCCAGGTTCTCAAAAGGGCAGGGTGCCATTTCAGAAAAAGGGCACATAGAATGCGGTGAGCAATAGCTAAAAAGGCACGTATGACGCGTGACTAAATAGTTAACAGTGTTTTGCTCAGGTTTTCAAAAGGGCAGTGTGCCATTTTAGTAAAGGGCACGTAGAGCACTGTAAGCAATGGTTAAAAGGGCACTTGTGTCATGCGACTAAATTAAATAGTTAACAAGACATAGCCGTGTACAGCTTGTATTTTAATATCATACTACTTACATACAATATATTATTTATACAGTGTATACATATATTTATGCATTATAATATTGGCTTGGGCAAGCATTTGTAGAACAAAACACAATATTTAGCTTTACATAACTTTTTAATTTGTGTCCATCTGCATAATATTCAATACACAATGTACCTAGAGAATATTTTACAGGTAATATGTGTGCCAAATTTCTTTGGGCTAGGTTTAACATAAATTTACATATACTGTTATGTTCGATTTTGAAAATTAAAAATGTACAAGCAACATAGTAATAATAATGTATTTATTTTAAACAATCATCATGTCCATATATAAAAATACATCAATAAAAGTATGTAAATAAATATAAAAATACATCGATAAGAACAACATGTTTAAAAATTATATAAATCCCAGACTCACTTGTGCTGCAGTTTCGAAGTACAATACATGTCGCTAGTTTTAATGCTATAAATAATGGGATTCAAAATTCAATAGTAATTTTGAAAAGTGACATTTAAATAAATGTGGACAAATTGATGATTATATAGTATATGTAAATAGACAATACAACATATTTTATTTTATTATATTGGCATGTCTTAACTTTTAGCAAAACACGATATCCAGCATGACATAACATTTTATGTATAAATTCACATAATATTCTCAGAGACTATGATATAAGCAATAGGTGTGCAAGATATTGTTGGGCTGAACAGAAATTGAGATATATTACACTGCAAATAGTAAAAAGTGTGATGTTAAACATTAAAATAATTATAGACATGCATAGCTAATTTGTAAAATTCAATTTTATTTACAGAAAAACTACCCACACACATATCAGTCAATAAACAGAAAAAACTACCCACACACATATCAGTCAATAAACAGAAAAACTACCCACACACATATCAGTCAATAAACAAAAAAAACTACCCACACACATCAGTCAATAAACAGAAAAACTACCCACACACATCAGTCAATAAACAAAAAAACTACCCACACACATATCAGTCAATAAACAGAAAAACTACCCACACACATATCAGTCAATAAACAGAAAAACTACCCACACACATATCAGTCAATAAAATAAAAAAACTACCCACACACATATCAGTCAATAAACAGAAAAACTACCCACACACATATCAGTCAATAAACAGAAAAAAGTAATTATTACTAGTTTTAAACCACCCTCTGAATAATAATTATTACAGGTAGCTATTGCATATTGAGAGGGAGCAGGTTCTTTGAACGCGGATAATACACAATTATTCACTACTATTGTTGAACTATGTTATACTAAATGTTGTTACTTATCATTATATATCGGTACGTTAACAAATAAAGAGTGTATGAATAAAACATTATTTTTCTAATCACACGTGCCGGCTTCGAAAGTCTGTCGCGAACAGGCTGGTCTACCGACTTGCAAAGTTTGATGCTTCCTCAGATCAAAACATATTTTAATAAGTTTTGCAAGTATCATGTGATACAGAATTTAATGACTACTCTAACGGTAGAAGTCTCCCGGCGAACAGACTTTAACTTTTGAAGATACGAACAAAATAAGGAATGCTTGGCGATATGTATAGTCGAGGCGCTCCATGAAAGTCCGTCGCTCTGGTTTATCCACTTTCAAAGGTCGGCGTCTCCTCAAATCAATGTATTTAATATTTTTGGCACACACGATTAAGAATTTACTGGCGACCAGGATAGGACTCGAGATAGGGGCGCTTAGACAATCGAAATGACCACGTGTCATGATTAGGATACTTAGTTGACATCGGGGTGCTTGCAGACGATCGAGTGTCTACAAAAGCCCCAATCTCGTGACGCATGGATGCGCGTGTGGCAAATTAACAATAATATAGGCCTAGACGATCGTGTAACCATCTGTAGCCACAAGTAGGGTTACGTGCAAAATATAGCAGGGCGTCATATAAAAAAGGCAGGTAGTTCTTTTGGCCTTTTTTGGGTACCCGAGCGTCACTGAAAAAGGACAGGGTGTAACGCCCTGCAAATTCAACCTAAGCAGAACACTGAGAGTGTGGGGGCAGGGTGAGAGAGTGTGGGGGCAGGGTGGGAGTGTTGGGGGCAGAGTAAGGGAGTTGGGGGGTTGAGCCAGTGTGGTACTTGACTGGTAAAATATATAATTTCTTATCCAGAAACAATGTACTGGGAGTTAGGGCTCAAGCTCATAAGCTGACCACAATGTACTAACCAGACTTTTATATTTACTTTCAATGATAATTCTTGTACAGTCATGGTGTCCTGCTTGATGACTTTGGTTTGTTGCGCCTCTGAGCTGAGGATACTGTGGATCTAGGCAGTGTAGAGAAGTTGCTTAGTATGGATGTATTATACTGAGTGGAGTGACAGGATACTGTGGATCCAGGCAGTGTAGAGAAGTTGCTTAGTATGGATGTATTATACTGAGTGGAGTGACAGGATACTGTGGATCCAGGCAGTGTAGAGAAGTTGCTTAGTATGGATGTATTATACTGAGTGGAGTGACAGGATACTGTGGATCTAGGCAGTGTAGAGAAGTTGCTTAGTATGGATGTATTATACTGAGTGGAGTGACAGGATACTGTGGATCCAGGCAGTGTAGAGAAGTTGCTTAGTATGGATGTATTATACTGAGTGGAGTGACAGGATACTGTGGATCCAGGCAGTGTAGAGAAGTTGTTTACTATGGATGTATTATAGGGAGAGGAGTGACAGGATACTATGGATCCAAGCAGTGTAGAGAAGTTGCTTAGTATGGATGTATTATACTGAGTGGAGTGACAGGATACTGTGGATCCAGGCAGTGTAGAGAAGTTGCTTAGTATGGATGTATTATACTGAGTGGAGTGACAGGATACTGTAGATCCAGGCAGTGTAGAAAAGTTGTTTACTATGGATGTATTATAGGGAGAGGAGTGACAGGATACTGTGGATCCAGGCAGTGTAGAGAAGTTGTTTACTATGGATGTATTATAGGGAGAGGAGTGACAGGATACTGTGGATCCAAGCAGTGTAGAGAAGTTGTTTACTATGGATGTATTATAGGGAGTGGAGTGACAGAATACTGTGGATCCAGGCAGTGTAGAGAAGTTGTTTACTATGGATGTATTATAGGGAGAGGAGTAACAGGATACTGTGGATCCAGGCAGTGTAGAGAAGTTGTTTACTATGGATGTATTATAGGGAGAGGAGTGACAGGATACTGTGGATCCAGGCAGTGTAGAGAAGTTGTTTACTATGGATGTATTATAGGGAGAGGAGTGACAGGATACTGTGGATCCAGGCAGTGTAGAGAAGTTGTTTACTATGGATGTATTATAGGGAGAGGAGTGACAGGATACTATGGATCCAGGCAGTGTAGATAAGTTGTTTACTATGGATGTATTATAGGGAGAGGAGTGACAGAATACTGTGGATCCAGGCAGTGTAGAGAATTTGTTTACTATGGATGTATTATAGGGAGAGTAGTGACAGGATACTGTGTATCCAGGCAGTGCAGAGAAGTTGTTTACTATGGATGTATTATAGGGAGAGGAGTGACAGGATACTATGGATCCAGGCAGTGTAGATAAGTTGTTTACTATGGATGTATTATAGGGAGAGGAGTGACAGGATACTGTGGATCCCGGCAGTGTAGAGAAGTTGTTTACTATGGATGTATTATAGGGAGAGGAGTGACAGGATACTATGGATCCAGGCAGTGTAGAGAAGTTGTTTACTATGGATGTATTATAGGGAGAATTTGTTTAGTGTGGATGTATTATAGGGAGAGGAGTGACAGGACATTGTGTATCCAGGCAGTGTAGAGAAGTTGTTTACTATGGATGTATTATAGGGAGAAGAGTGACAGGATATTATGGATCCAGGCAGTGTAGAGAAGTTGTTTACTATGGATGTATTATAGGGAGAGGAGTGACAGGATACTGTGGATCCAGGCAGTGTAGAGAAGTTGTTTACTATGGATGTATTATAGGGAGAGGAGTGACAGGATACTGTGGATCCAGGTTGTGTAGAGAAGTTGTTTACTATGGATGTATTATAGGGAGAGGAGTGACAGGATACTGTGGATCCAGGCAGTGTAGAGAAGTTGTTTACTATGGATGTATTATAGGGAGAGGAGTGACAGGATACTGTGGATCCAGGCAGTGTAGAGAAGTTGTTTACTATGGATGTATTATAGGGAGAGGAGTGACAGGATACTGCGGATCCAGGCAGTGTAGAGAAGTTGTTTACTATGGATGTATTATACTGAGTGGAGTGACAGGATACTGTGGATCCAGGCAGTGTAGAGAAGTTGTTTAGTATGGATGTATTATAGGGAGAGGAGTGACAGGATACTGTGGATCCAGGCAGTGTAGAGAAGTTGTTTAGTATGGATGTATTATAGGGAGTGGAGTGACAGGATACTGTATATCCAGGCAGTGTAGAGAAGTTGTTTAGTATGGATGTATTATAGGGAGTGGAGTGACAGGATACTGTGGATCCAGGCAGTGTAGAGAAGTTGTTTAGTGTGGATGTATTATAGGGAGTGGAGTGACAGGATACTGTGGATCCAGGTAGTGTAGAGAATTTGTTTAGTGTGGATGTATTATAGGGAGAGGAGTGACAGGACATTGTGTATCCAGGCAGTGTAGAGAAGTTGTTTACTATGGATGTATTATAGGGAGAAGAGTGACAGGATATTATGGATCCAGGCAGTGTAGAGAAGTTGTTTACTATCGATGTATTATAGGGAGAGGAGTGACAGGATACTGTGGGTCCCATCAGTGTAGAGAAGTTGTTTACTATGGATGTATTATAGGGAGAGGAGTGACAGGATACTGTGGATCCAGGCAGTGTAGAGAAGTTGTTTACTATGGATGTATTATAGGGAGAGGAGTGACAGGATACTGTGGATCCAGGCAGTGTAGAGAAGTTGTTTACTATGGATGTATTATAGGGAGAGGAGTGACAGGATACTGTGGATCCAGGCAGTGTAGAGAAGTTGTTTACTATGGATGTATTATAGGGAGAGGAGTGACAGGATACTGTGGATCCAGGCAGTGTAGATAAGTTGTTTACTATGGATGTATTATAGGGAGAGGAGTGACAGGATACTATGGATCCAGGCAGTGTAGATAAGTTGTTTACTATGGATGTATTATAGGTAGAAGAGTGACAGGATACTGTGGATCCAGGCAGTGTAGATAAGTTGTTTACTATGGATGTATTATAGGGAGAGGAGTGACAGGATACTGTGGATCCAGGTAGTGTAGAGAAGTTGTTTACTATGGATGTATTATAGGGAGAGGAGTGACAGGATACTATGGATTCAGGCAGTGTAGAGAAGTTGTTTACTATGGATGTATTATAGGGAGAGGAGTGACAGGATACTGAGGATACAGGCAGTGTAGAGAAGTTGTTTACTATGGATGTATTATAGGGAGAGGAGTGACAGGATACTGCGGATCCAGGCAGTGTAGAGAAGTTGTTTACTATGGATGTATTATACTGAGTGGAGTGACAGGATACTCTGGATCCAGGCAGTGTAGAGAAGTTGTTTAGTGTGGATGTATTATACTGAGTGGAGTGACAGGATACTGTGGATCCAGGCAGTGTAGAGAAGTTGTTTAGTGTGGATGTATTATAGGGAGAGGAGTGACAGGACATTGTGTATCCAGGCAGTGTAGAGAAGTTGTTTACTATGGATGTATTATAGGGAGTGGAGTGATAGGATACTGTGGATCCGGGCAGTGTAGGGAAGTTGTTTAGTATAGATGTATTATAGGGAGAGGAGTGACAGGATACTGTGGATCCAGGCAGTGTAGAGAAGTTGTTTAGTATGGATGTATTATAGGGAGTGGAGTGACAGGATACTGTGGATCCAGGCAGTGTAGAGAAGTTGTTTAGTATGGATGTATTATAGGGAGAGGAGTGACAGGATACTGTGGATCCAGGCAGTGTAGAGAAGTTATTTACTATGGATGTATTATAGGGAGAGGAGTGACAGGATACTGTGGATTCAGGCAGTGTAGAGAAGTTGTTTAGTGTGGATGTATTATAGGGAGAGGAGTGACAGGATACTGTGGATCCAGGCAGTGTAGAGAAGTTGTTTAGTGTGGATGTATTATAGGGAGAGGAGTGACAGAATACTGTGGATCCAGGCAGTGTAGAGAAGTTGTTTACTATGGATGTATTATAGGGAGTGGAGTGACAGGATACTGTGGATCCAGGCAGTGTAGAGAAGTTGTTTACTATGGATGTATTATAGGGAGAGTAGTGACAGGATACTATGGATCCAGGCAGTGTAGAGAAGTTGTTTACTATGGATGTATTATAGGGAGAGGAGTGACAGGATACTGTGGATCCAGGCAGTGTAGAGAAGTTGTTTACTATGGATGTATTATAGGGAGAGGAGTGACAGGATACTGTGGATCCAAGCAGTGTAGAGAAGTTGTTTAGTATGGATGTATTATAGGGAGAGGAGTGACAGGATACTGTGGATCCAGGCAGTGTAGAGAAGTTGTTTACTATGGATGTATTATAGGGAGAGGAGTGACAGAATAATGTGGATCCAGGCAGTGTAGAGAAGTTGTTTACTATGGATGTATTATAGGGAGAGGAGTGACAGGATACTGTGGATCCAGGCAGTGTAGATAAGTTGTTTACTATGGATGTATTATAGGGAGAGGAGTGACAGGATACTGTGGATCCAGGCAGTGTAGAGAAGTTGTTTACTATGGATGTATTATAGGGAGAGGAGTGACAGGATACTGTGGATCCAGGTAGTGTAGAGAAGTTGTTTACTATGGATGTATTATAGGGAGAGGAGTGACAGGATACTGTGGATTCAGGCAGTGTAGAGAAGTTATTTACTATGGATGTATTATAGGGAGAGGAGTGACAGGATACTGTGGATCCAGGCAGTGTAGAGAAGTTGTTTACTATGGATGTATTATAGGGAGAGGAGTGACAGGATACTGCGGATCCAGGCAGTGTAGAGAAGTTGTTTACTATGGATGTATTATACTGAGTGGAGTGACAGGATACTGTGGATCCAGGCAGTGTAGAGAAGTTGTTTAGTTTGGATGTATTATAGGGAGTGGAGTGACAGGATACTGTGGATCCAGGCAGTGTAGAGAAGTTGTTTAGTATGGATGTATTATAGGGAGTGGAGTGACAGGATACTGTGGATCCAGGCAGTGTAGAGAAGTTGTTTAGTTTGGATGTATTATAGGGAGTGGAGTGACAGGATACTGTGGATCCAGGCAGTGTAGAGAAGTTGTTTAGTGTAGATGTATTATAGGGAGTGGAGTGACAGGATACTGTGGATCCAGGCAGTGTAGAGAAGTTGTTTAGTGTAGATGTATTATAGGGAGTGGAGTGACAGGATACTGTGGATCCAGGCAGTGTAGAGAAGTTGTTTAGTGTAGATGTATTATAGGGAGTGGAGTGACAGGATACTGTGGATCCAGGCAGTGTAGAGAAGTTGTTTAGTGTAGATGTATTATAGGGAGTGGAGTGACAGGATACTGTGGATCCAGGCAGTGTAGAGAAGTTGTTTAGTGTAGATGTATTATAGGGAGTGGAGTGACAGGATACTGTGGATCCAGGCAGTGTAGAGAAGTTGTTTAGTGTAGATGTATTATAGGGAGTGGAGTGACAGGATACTGTGGATCCAGGTAGTGTAGAGAAGTTGTTTAGTGTGGAAGTATTATAGGGAGAGGAGTGACAGGACATTGTGGATCCAGGCAGTGTAGAGAAGTTGTTTACTATGGATGTATTATAGGGAGTGGAGTGACAGGATACTGTGGATCCAGGCAGTGTAGAGAAGTTGTTTAGTATGGATGTATTATAGGGAGAGGAGTGACAGGATACTGTGGATCCAGGCAGTGTAGAGAAGTTGTTTAGTATGGATGTATTATAGGGAGTGGAGTGACAGGATACTGTGGATCCAGGCAGTGTAGAGAAGTTGTTTAGTGTGGATGTATTATAGGGAGAGGAGTGACAGGATACTGTGGATCCAGGCAGTGTAGAGAAGTTGTTTAGTGTGGATGTATTATAGGGAGTGGAGTGACAAGATACTGTGGATCCAGGCAGTGTAGAGAAGTTGTTTAGTATGGATGTATTATAGGGAGAGGAGTGACAGGATACTGTGGATCCAGGCAGTGTAGAGAAGTTGTTTAGTATGGATGTATTATAGGGAGTGGAGTGACAGGATACTGTGGATCCAGGTAGTGTAGAGAAGTTGTTTAGTGTAGATGTATTATAGGGAGTGGAGTGACAGGATACTGTGGATCCAGGTAGTGTAGAGAAGTTGTTTAGTGTAGATGTATTATAGGGAGTGGAGTGACAGGATACTGTGGATCCAGGCAGTGTAGAGAAGTTGTTTAGTGTAGATGTATTATAGGGAGTGGAGTGACAGGATACTGTGGATCCAGGCAGTGTAGAGAAGTTGTTTAGTGTAGATGTATTATAGGGAGTGGAGTGACAGGATACTGTGGATCCAGGTAGTGTAGAGAAGTTGTTTAGTATGGATGTATTATAGGGAGTGGAGTGACAGGATACTGTGGATCCAGGCAGTGTAGAGAAGTTGTTTAGTATGGATGTATTATAGGGAGTGGAGTGACAGGATACTGTGGATCCAGGCAGTGTAGAGAAGTTGTTTAGTGTAGATGTATTATAGGGAGTGGAGTGACAGGATACTGTGGATCCAGGTAGTGTAGAGAAGTTGTTTAGTATGGATGTATTATAGGGAGTGGAGTGACAGGATACTGTGGATCCAGGCAGTGTAGAGAAGTTGTTTAGTATGGATGTATTATAGGGAGTGGAGTGACAGGATACTGTGGATCCAGGTAGTGTAGAGAAGTTGTTTAGTGTAGATGTATTATAGGGAGTGGAGTGACAGGATACTGTGGATCCAGGTAGTGTAGAGAAGTTGTTTAGTGTAGATGTATTATAGGGAGTGGAGTGACAGGATACTGTGGATCCAGGTAGTGTAGAGAAGTTGTTTAGTGTAGATGTATTATAGGGAGTGGAGTGACAGGATACTGTGGATCCAGGCAGTGTAGAGAAGTTGTTTAGTATGGATGTATTATAGGGAGTGGAGTGACAGGATACTGTGGATCCAGGTAGTGTAGAGAAGTTGTTTAGTGTGGAAGTATTATAGGGAGAGGAGTGACAGGACATTGTGGATCCAGGCAGTGTAGAGAAGTTGTTTACTATGGATGTATTATAGGGAGTGGAGTGACAGGATACTGTGGATCCAGGCAGTGTAGAGAAGTTGTTTAGTATGGATGTATTATAGGGAGAGGAGTGACAGGATACTGTGGATCCAGGCAGTGTAGAGAAGTTGTTTAGTGTGGATGTATTATAGGGAGTGGAGTGACAGGATACTGTGGATCCAGGCAGTGTAGAGAAGTTGTTTAGTGTGGATGTATTATAGGGAGAGGAGTGACAGGATACTGTGGATCCAGGCAGTGTAGAGAAGTTGTTTAGTGTGGATGTATTATAGGGAGTGGAGTGACAGGATACTGTGGATCCAGGCAGTGTAGAGAAGTTGTTTAGTATGGATGTATTATAGGGAGAGGAGTGACAGGATTCTGTGGATCCAGGCAGTGTAGAGAAATTGTTTAGTATGGATGTATTATAGGGAGAGGAGTGACAGGATACTGTGGATCCAGGCAGTGTAGAGAAGTTGTTTAGTATGGATGTATTATAGGGAGTGGAGTGACAGGATACTGTATATCCAGGCAGTGTAGAGAAGTTGTTTAGTATGGATGTATTATAGGGAGTGGAGTGACAGGATACTGTGGATCCAGGCAGTGTAGAGAAGTTGTTTAGTGTGGATGTATTATAGGGAGAGGAATGACAGGGGCGCAGTGGTGCTATTGCTAGAGCTTCGGACTTTCCACCGAGAACACATGGGTTCGAATCCTGTGCAGATTGTGTGTACGAATAGTCTTTATGCATTAATTGCAGCGTGGCTGGATGCTCCCCAGAAAAGTCGAGATGTTATTCGATTGAACAGATCTGCCAGGGAGTAAAGTGCTTTGAACAGTCCTGAGAAATGGATACTACGATACAAGAACTTATCTTAAGAACTTACCTTTTTGAGTGACTGATGTGTGTGTTTAGTATGGGTGTGTTATACCAAGTGGCTGTGTGTTTAGTATGGGTGTGTTATACCAAGTGTCTGTGTTTAGTATGGGTGTGTTATACCAAGTGTCTGTGTTTAGTATGGGTGTGTTATACCAAGTGGCTGTGTGTGTAGTATGGGTGTGTTATACCAAGTGGCTGTGTGTGTAGTATGGGTGTGTTATACCAAGTGGCTGTGTGTGTAGTATGGGTGTGTTATACCAAGTGGCTGTGTGTGTAGTATGGGTGTGTTATACCAAGTGGCTGTGTGTGTAGTATGGGTGTGTTATACCAAGTGGCTGTGTGTGTAGTATGGGTGTGTTATACCAAGTGGCTGTGTGTTTAGTATGGGTGTGTTATACCAAGTGGCTGTGTGTTTAGTATAGGTGTGTTATACCAAGTGGCTGTGTGTTTAGTATGGGTGTGTTATACCAAGTGGCTGTGTGTGTAGTATGGGTGTGTTATACCAAGTGGCTGTGTGTGTAGTATGGGTGTGTTATACCAAGTGGCTGTGTGTGTAGTATGGGTGTGTTATACCAAGTGGCTGTGTGTGTAGTATGGGTGTGTTATACCAAGTGGCTGTGTGTTTAGTATGGGTGTGTTATACCAAGTGGCTGTGTGTTTAGTATGGGTGTGTTATACCAAGTGGCTGTGTGTTTAGTATGGGTGTGTTATACCAAGTGGCTGTGTGTTTAGTATGGGTGTGTTATACCAAGTGGCTGTGTGTGTAGTATGGGTGTGTTATACCAAGTGGCTGAGTGTGTAGTATGGGTGTGTTATACCAAGTGGCTGTGTGTGTAGTATGGGTGTGTTATACCAAGTGGCTGTGTGTTTAGTATGGGTGTGTTATACCAAGTGGCTGTGTGTTTAGTATGGGTGTGTTATACCAAGTGGCTGTGTGTTTCAGGCAGTGTCACAGCGAGACGCTCCACACAACAACTTCTTCTTCTACAACGGAGTCGACGGAAGCGGCATGGTCGACCAAATCTGTTAGATCTATCGGTGACTAGAGTGGCACAGTCGACCAGATCTGTCAGATCTGTCAGTGACAAGAATGGCACGGTCGACCAGATCTGTCGGTGACAAGAGTGGCACAGTTGACCAGATATGTTGGTGACAAGAGTGGCATAGTGGACCAGAACTGTCAGTGACAAGAGTGGCACTGTGGACCAGATCTGTTGATGACAAGAGTGGCACGGTCGACCAGATCTGTCAGTGACAAGAGTGGCATGGTGAATCAGATATATTGGTGACAAGAGTGGCATGATTGACCAGATCTGTCAGATCTGTTGGTGACAAGAGTGGCACAATGGACTTAGATCTGTCACATCTGGCGGTGACGAGTGACACAGTCGACCAGATATGTAAGATCTGTCGGTGACAAGGGAGGTATGGTTGACCAGATCTGTCAGTGACAAGAGTGGCACGGTCAACCAGATCTGTCTGTTACAAGAGTGGCACAGTTGACCAGATCTGTCGGTGCAAGAGTGGCACGGTGGACCAGATCTGTCAGTTCTGTCAGTGACAAGAGTGGCACTGTGGACCAGGTCTGTCAGTTCTGTCAGTGACAAGAGTGGCACGGTGGACCAGGTCTGTCAGTTCTGTCAGTGACAAGAGTGGCACGGTGGACCAGGTCTGTCAGTTCTGTCAGTGACAAGAGTGGCAAGGTGGACCAGATCTGTTAGATCTGTCCATGTCAAGAATGGCATGGTCGACCAGATGTGTCAGTGACAGAAGTTGCAAAGTGGGCCAGATCTGTTAGATCTGTCAGTGACAAGATGTAGCAGTTACCCATGAATGTAGGAGATTCATTGGCAGCAGTTTCTAGTTATAAAGTCTTGTGACAAGTCAGGGTGAATTTATAGACATATACCAACTGTATTTTCTACTTAAGGCAGCATGCAATAGTTAACTCAGTATCGAGGTATGACTCTTGTTAAATGTATCTCTTTTGGCCGAGTTACTATGTATCATACAAGTACACATTCAATAAGTTATAAGATTCAGTTATCGTGCTAAGAAAGAGACAACTTATAATAACAATTGTGTGTTTCACAAATAGTGTGTTGTATAAATATTGCTTTTGCACTTTTTATGGTTATCTCATTGTGCACAGATGCAGTCGGTAATTTATTTGGTGGTGAGTCAGTGAGGTGTGTAACTGAAGCTGGTCAGACTAGGTATCAGTGGCAGTGGCAGTGTTGTCTGCCCCCCGTCTGCCCGCATGATAGACCCTCTCTGGAAGATATACTTGTTCACAACGAACATTTCCAGTGTTGCGTGTTGTATGCAGGGCTTGCAGGACCATATCGTTATTATATTGATTAAACATGTTTTTCATTCTCAATGTTGTATTATTAGAAATAATCTGTGTCTGTCTGGTGCGTGTGTTCCCCTGTCTGATGCATGTGTTCCCCGTCTGGTGTGTCTGTTCTCTTGTCTGGTGTGTGTGTGTGTTCCCTTGTCTGATGTGTGCATGTGTTCCACTGTCTGATGTATGTGTGTGTTCCCCTGTCTGGTGTGTGTGTGTATTCCCCTGTCTGGTGTGTGTGTGTGTGTTCCCCTGTCTGGTGTGTGTGTGTGTGTGTGTGTGTGTGTGTGTGTGTGTGTGTGTGTGTGTGTGTGTGTGTGTGTGTGTGTGTGTGTGTGTGTGTGTGTGTGTGTGTGTGTGTGTGTGTGTGTGTGTGTTCCCCTGTCTGATGTATGTGTGTGTTCCCCTGCCTGGTGTGTGTGTGTGTGTGTGTGTGTGTGTGTGTGTGTGTGTGTGTGTGTGTGTGTGTGTGTGTGTGTGTGTGTGTGTGTGTGTGTGTGTGTGTGTGTGTGTGTGTTCCCCTGTCTGATGTATGTGTGTGTTCCCCTGTCTGGTGTGTGTGTGTTCCCCTGTCTGGTGTGTGTGTGTGTTCCCCTGTCTGGTGTGTGTGTGTTTGTTCCCCTGTCTGGTGTGTGTGTGTGTGTGTGTG